>JASPKZ010003447.1:397500-646079 GCA_030220185.1 Diploptera punctata | reverse complement strand
GAACAAAAGGTGAATGTCTTGTCACTCAAGGGCTGCATTAGGATGTTCTAGCCCAAACTCTGCAATATGTTTGTTGACAAAACCACAAGTGGACTGTGCCTCGTCGATAAATAGAAGTTCTCCATGAAATGTTGAATTTTCTGCAGCCTCAATCACATCGTGCATATTGATTGACGGGAAGTTATAAAATCTTGACCTCAAGCTGTGCAGAACTTGAACACGATACGCACGTTTGTGCAAAGTAAAAGTGTAAAATCTTGCACACATGAATTGTGGAAGCTGAATGGCGCCCGGGCTGGTACCCGGAGTAGATGCAGCACTGCATCCGTTGCAAGGTGTCTACAGGTACCGATGACTGCCTGAACGGGCGTCCCTGTGCGATTAAATTTCTTGAGCAAGCTGACGTATGTCGCCACTTGTTGGGATTCAGGTTCCTAAATAGTGTGTGACGGCATCATAAGTGAGTCCTCGATGACGGGCACGAACCTCGGCAATCCTATCTGCAATATTGAACAGTCTCAATGGCCTAAAACAATAAAAGAAGAATAATTTTCGTTTCACTAAAATGGATAGGGAACTTTATGTTCACTCGTATATTTAGTAAGCAGACTTTACTCACGATGTTCATGAAATTTCTAGGAGATCATCAATGGGATTTAGAAGAAACAGGTCTACAACAGATCATATTTTAGTTAGACAGATTTAGAAAATAGAGGGAATATAATGGCACTGCTATATCAGCTATAGGAAGACTTAAAAAAGGAATACGATCAGATTAAGGGGAGAAGTTACTAGTTCCTTCTGTAGATCGGAATCCTAAAAAAGTTTGTTAGACTTATACTAGTGTATCTAAGATGCACATGAGAGTAGAGGGCGTGTGAGGCAAACAGTTTTCGGATACTTTTGAATTCACAATGGGTTCCAAGCAAGGAGATGCACTAGCTCCTCTACTATTCACTTTTGTATATAGCGTGCCATAAAATCTTTGAAATGAAATAATCTACAACTCAATGGTAGTAATAGGCTGTTATTGAGCGTTAGGGGGATATAAGGGCAACACCCATCTATAAGTACCACTAGGAATTGGGACTGGAGGCAAACTCAATAAAACTATCTCTAGTCACACATTAAATCGTTTATAAGGCTGGACAATAATGACAGATGAGGTGATTTTGAGAAGTGGTGATATCAATACCTATTAACAATCAGTAGCCAATAGAATGAGAGCTCAAAAAATTAAACATATTCTCATTCTTGAAATGCGTGCTATTATGCATGCCAGTACTTTGTCGTCCCACTCCTTTCAAACACGTAAACTTTAAATCTTATGAAACTGTTATTCTCTAGTTATAATATATGGATGCGAAACGTGGATTCATAATTAAGGGAGGAAAACAGATTACGCGTATTTGAGCATAAAGTTCTTATGAAAATTTTTGGGCCTAAATAGCTGATATAAGGTGAATGAGAACTACCTAACAGTGGCTACATGATATGTATGGAGCCAAATAATAAGAACAGTTCAGTCTCGTAGACTACTATGGGCAGACATGTGGACGTAAGGGTATGAAATAGATACAGGAAGCTTCTTGTAGGGAAACCAGAGGAAAAACTCCCGTTGCTAGCCAAAAGAGGTTGAGAATAACATTCTCCATGATGTAGGGTAAGATAAATATGAGTTATTTGAAAACGTTATCTCAGGTATGGATGTATGGAGATCTTATGTCCGCGTGGCCTTCACCTACGGGTTCGATAAAGCCAGTGGTTAGTAATATATTAATAATAATATTATTAATAATAATAATTTAATATACTATAATGTTTATTTATCTGGCAAGTTAAGGCCAAAAGACCTTATCTTCCACTCCACCAGCACAATCTACAAATTCCTTTTGACAATAAAGCATTTATGACGTTATACTAGTTATATTAAATCAGTATCAACGATATACCTTTTGGGTGCTGATCACTAACAATACATTACCTATTACATCGCCAAAATAGGGAGTAGTCTGAATATCATATGTTTGTTAAATTGCTGTACTAAATTGAAAGCTATGATTTTGTTGCAAAGAGTTTTACTATTTCCTTTTCCCATTTTATGGTACGATAAAATCGATTCTTTCTATACATTTGGAGGAGCCCCCCTTTTCCCAAATCATACTAAGCAACTGACATATCTTATTCATCTGTTTTCCTCCTTTGATCTGTTCGGTTCTGCTGTGGTGCCATCTGAACCTGATGCTTTATACATTCTTTTTTTCTATTGCCATTTAAATCTCTAATGCGCTTGGTTCTATGACTAATATTTCTGCTATCTGTAAATTATTCTCTTCCAGGGATTATGATAATCCCTGATTCTCTTCTATATTCTGTTCTGCATGTACATTTAATAGCTTATTAAAGTAATTTTTATTCTTCTTCTTCTTCGGCTTTCCCCCATTTATAAGTTTGCCGTCTTCAGTTTCCATTTATCTCTATCATTTCAATCTCCCTCTTCCAAATTCCTATCCTCCATTATTGGTTCTGACGTAGGTTTTCCATTTTCCTCTTGGTCTGCCACGGTTTATTTCTTCCAGGGGGGACCATTGGTATATATTTTTTGGCCATCTTTCATTTTCCATTCTTTGTACATGGCCATACCATTTAAGCGTTTTGATTTTCAATCTCTTAAACAACAGATGTGGTGACCTTAAGATTTGCAACACAGATAGTATATATTATTCAATTGTTTCTGTGTGAAACCAAGACAAAACACAGTTCAGAAGTCTAACTTCTCATTAATTCTTCAACTGTTTGTGTGTGAAACGGAAGACAAGACAGAAGTCTAACTTCTTAATTATACTACATATAAATCTTACCTTTTACTGCATTAAAATCCCTCGCTCTAAACTATAACTATAGGCTAATTTCACGTTTACATTTCTGTATTTTCGATTTTACATTATTTAATTTTTTTTTTATTCTTGGTCACTGCTTTCTGTTCCTGCTATAAATATATCTGCTCGTTTGTGTCTTCAACTTTCTTGTCCTCTTTCTCCCAAATATGGATCCCAGATAGCTGCTGCGTCCATCTTTCAGGATGAAGTTTTGCCACGTGTTGTTCTTATTTACATTTCACCGTTGTTACTCTTTCCATAACATCCGATGTACTGAAGCGACGGCTGCGTGTCTTTTCATTTGTGATCCTGTCTTTAAGTGAGATGTTTAGACTTACTACATTTTCCTTTGGCATATTTGGATAACATTTCTTGAGTTTATTTATCATTGATCACGTTTTCCAGCCGTAATAAAAATAAATAATAATAATAATAATAATAATAATAATAATAGAATTAATAGTAATAATAATAATAATATTAATAATAATAATAATAATCCCTCCATGGTATCTTTTCCTTGTGGTGCAGAGCTTTGCTAGCTTAAATGACCCTGAGAGCTATGCAGGCTGTTGCATTGTTTCCGAAAAGGTTAGCCATGCCGGACAGGTCGAGGCGATAAGCCAGACGAAAAAAGTACCTTGGTCGAAAGAGTGACGATCATTCACCGTAAAAAACACCGTCAAAAAACGCAGACATGGGTTCCAGTGGGGTATAATTCTCCGGAGATAATATAGTCCCCCATTCGGTTCTCCGGACGTGGACTACTTCAGGGAATACATGCCATAGTCTCAAACACAGGGACATGTTCCTAGGAACATGGAATGTTTAAAACTTTATATAAAGCGAGACGCTAGAGATATTAACGCTGGAATTAGATAAATCACCCCGGATATAGTAGATTTACAGGAGTTTGATGGCCAGGAGAAGGTAGTCAGGAATCAGGAAGCTTTGCATTATACTACTGGGGTACAACAACGGGCTTTTGGAACGGGCCTTTTTAGTCCGAAGGAGGATCCTGTCCGCTATCCGAAATATTAAGTTTGTCAGCGATAGGATATCACATATAAAATTCTAAAGGGTAAACAACACGATTTTGTAATCGTAAATGTTACAGACACAACAATAGGCAAATTCAGTCTCCATGAAGATAGTAACGACAATGGGTTAGATTAGTTACCTTTGCCACATCAAAGAATCTCATTGTTAAGAGCACAGCATTCCAGCATAACGATATTTATAAATACACCTGGACGTCTCCAGATGGCGAAACTCGGAACCAGATAGATCATGTATTAGTGGACAAACGCTGGCACAGTATCATCATCGATATTAGATCAGTTAGAGGGATAGACTGCATTCGGATCATTATCTAGTCAGAGTGAAAATCAGACAACAGTTATCGGTCATGAGAGCAACAAAAGCTAAAATGATTCTGAAAATTTTGAATTGAAAAACTTGAGAAATTATTAACTACGGCAAACCTACCAAATCAATATTGCTAATAGATTTGAAATACTGGAATCGTAAGATGAGAATTAGGGAATCCAAGAAGAATTTGAAATAAGTAAAGAATGGGAGGCTATAAGAGATACTATTAAATTGTCAGCATCACAAAGCGTGTTTATTCAAAAAAGGGAAAAACATGAAGTGGTCTGATAAGGAATGTGCCAACATTGTAAAGAAAAGAAAGCAAGCAAAAATGAATCGGCGACACAACCAAATAAGGTAATTTTAGAAAAATTAAGTACTATTAGACGGGAAAACACCAGGTTATTAAGGAGTAAGAAGAGGGAATATTTGAGAGAGAAGATGAATGATCTTGAAATGAATGCAAAAAATGGAACATCAGAGAATTATATCAGGGAATTAGGCTGAAGAGTGAAGGCTGCAAGGTTGTCTTTACCACTCGTTAGTAACGTGCAACTTTTTTTACTCCCTTTTTCCAGTTTTCAGTCATTTTGTAGGATATCTTTAGGTCTTTTTAAAGGTCTTTATAGTCCTGAACTTCCGAGCCCTAATACACTGGACAACACTGAAATTTGACAACACATTATACTTTATTACTGGGAAAGAAACATTTACAGCCTATTGGATGGCCTGTTTCAATTTATGAATCCTATAAATGACATGGCCGATTGCATGGTGTAGCACATTATATTTTTTTTACAATTTGTTTTATTGCGGTCTCTTAACCTCCTCACTTGTATTGTTGAGGCAGAGTGCAAAAGCAGTATTTTAAAATATATTTTATCTTCTATGGATCTCAATTTAACAAAAGTCAGTCGGAACTATTGAGCTCTCGGTTACAGAACTGGTACAAGCTTGAGCCCCAACGTCAAACTAAAAACTTATAGGAAACGTGAACACTCTTAGAATGAATGTGTCTATTGTAATGATGTTGACAGACTAATGGGACAATTGAGCGGTAAAATTGGAAATCCACAAGAATGGCGCCTTTTCATTTATTCTTCCAAGTTAAGTTTAAAAACCGTGCTGTTACATAATGGTAATGTTTACCCTACTGTGCCTATAGCTATTCTCATACTATTCATATGAAAGAAATGTACAAGAATATGATTTACTTTTAAAAACTGTTAACTACATAAAATATATATGGAAAAAATGTGGAAATATTAAAGTCATAGGGATACGCCTTGGAATGTAGAGTGGTTTTCACCAAGTTTTGTTGCTTTTTATACGAGTGGGACAGTCGATCTAAACAAAACAAATCATGAAGAGAGTGGCCTCTAAGGGATGCTTGCTACCAGAGGACATTATTATTAAACACCAACAATTAGATAAGAAAGAAAACATATTGTTGCCACCCTTTCACATTAAGTTAGGCTTAATGAAAAAAAAATGTTAAGGCTCTAAACAAAAATCGTAAAAGTTTTCTGTATTTGAAAGAAAAATTTCCAATAATTAGTGGAGGTAAATTGAAGGAAGTTATTTTGATTGGCCCACAAATTCGTGAAGTGGTGGAAGACAAGATGTTTGATGATGTGCTACAGGATAGTAAGAAAGTAGCATGGGTGGGATTCAAGACAGTGTGTGCTAATTTTGTAGAAATATAAGGGCCAAAAGCTACCAAAAAATTATTGAGAAAATGCTATAAGCATATAAAACTTGGGGTTTTTTTTAATGTTTTATGTATTTATTTTACCTGATGGAGTTAAGACCATAAGGTCTTCTCTTCCACTTCACCAGGGTTAAATTATACATACAATAAGAATTATGATGTACATAATAGATATAGATTACACAATATAAAGTTGACAAAGGTAAGAAAGAAAAAAAAATAACATAATAATATCCTATAATTAGATTAAGTAAAGGCTTGATAAATAAAGTTTAAAATATAAAGAAATACCAAATAATATGTCATTGAAATTATATTTCCTACATTCCCTCTTGGACTTCTTTCTTCCTAACCTGGGGGCCGTCGGCGATGAATACGAAGAACGTTTTCATCAAGACATATCTGCCATGAAACGAAGATACAGAGGGCAATGGCCACCCAGCACGTTAGATCACTATTGTTGACAGCTAATTAGAGATGTTCCTGTTGTTGTCCATAAGCGGAAATGTCCCAGAAAATATTTTTAGAATGTGAGTAAAATCAAACTTTTTCTGTATTTCTATACTTTTTTGCATGAAAAATCAGAAAATTTGCGACTAAGTCTTCCCCGAAGTTATTTAATCTATACAATTATTTTTTAATAATCATTGCGTTTATAATAATAACATAGGTTAAGGAATTACCAGAAAACTGAAATTACATATATTCGGTCATTTTCTTTTTGGTTTTGTATGGAACTTTTCTATCACGTTTCCTGCAGAAAAGTAACGTGATTGAAAATGTTGGATTGCAGATCTGAGCTCAGCATAGGTCAAATATAGGCCTATATATATTCACCTATTTTCATTTGAGTGCAAGAAAAAGTTTGAAACCTGTAGTTCAGTGTTATTAAGACATTGTTTACCTTATTGATAATGAATCGTTTTGTTTGTAATATTATTGTTTTTTTTTGTATTTAAATGTAACATTTGATTGTCCTGGTGAGTGGAAGACAAGAACACATGGCCTTAACTCCATCAGGCCAAATAAATAGAATACAAATAAATTATGAATATTTTTTTAATTTACTTATTCTAACACACACAGGTAATTAATCAATCTTCCTCTCTTCATATCTTCATTCCCAATCAACATACGACGAAGGGTTCAGCTTTCTCCTTTTATTATTAAATCGTCCTCCTCATTCTTTCTCTTTCGGTTCGCAATAACATACGATCCATCGTTCAGTTTTCTTCTTTTATTTTGTGAGATTAAACTTTCGATCTCCTCATTGTTCCTCTTTCTACTCCGCTTAAGGACAGTGGAAGGCATGTCGTATGTTATATCTTTATCGATACCTAACATTTGTTCATGTATCCAACTTGAGAAGTCGCTAGACGTCTTGTTAAATAGAGGTTTTGTATAGCAATGATTTCCCGTGGTGTCTGTAGCCACTGCATTTTTCTTGTCTTTATCTTGTGCCATCTTATAAGAAAGAGAACAAAACGTACAAATCTCACCAGAGTGGAAAACCATGATCCTGCCATTGCTGCTATAAGAGTACTCTGTGGTGACAGGTCGTTTGCTGGTGTCAGTTGTTAATTTGCTAGGTTCACCTTGCTTCAGGCTTGCAGTTTGTACTGCTTGTTTCATTTTTATTTTTACTGCTTTTATAAGAGGTCTAATCATTGGAGAGATGTGCATATTAGCTGTTCCATCATCATTCAAAACTTCAGAAATACGAGCAGCTATTTCGGGAGAATAACCGGAGGTCAAAATTCTAAGTACGTTCAATCGAGCCTCGTCTGGAGGATCCGCAGTTACCAACTCTGTAAGAACATGTGTAAAAAAGTCAAATATTGAAAATAATCCTTCATTTGAAAGTAGCCACATATAATTTTAAAGAAGTTTCTCTCAGATAAAAGTGTTAGGTTATTAGTTTTTCGGTAGAGCTGACGTGGAAGAAGTTCTGTATTAATGCCAATGATGTGGCGAAAATTGTTTTGAGAACATGGGGGGGGGTGAAATAACCTCACAATTAATGAAGTGATTTTGATAAGTGAAAATGAAATGACAACTAGCATCATACCAATGGAGCTAAACGGCAGATATGATAAATATGAGATGAAGAATAATACAGAACCCTGTTTGTCAGAAGCAAAACGAGGAAGATGACTGTGAAAATTTAGGATCACACACTTGAGCACGTAAAAAAATATAAATAAAGGGGCGGAAATGATCCTTCTACAAGTCTGGTGGCTAATTTCTGTTAGAGGATGAGAATATTTAGACGAATTCAGGTATCCTTACTCCCATCTGGACTCAAAAACGTCGAACTTACAGCATGTAGCGAATTGTTTTAATCAACTGTTCTACGGGGAACAATACATTTAAATCATGCACTGATCGCGTAAGAAAGTAGGGAAGGCAATTAGGCATTAACTTTATGAGGCCAATAAATAAAACAATAAATATAAGTGGGATATTTGTATATATTGATGACGTAGTATTATTAGGACTCAACATGCACATTCTCCTGAGTAAGAATAAGAAATTGGGGCAGGACGTAAACATAAAAAAAACTAAATATATTATGACCAAACAAATAATGGAAGTGTAAATTTAATGACAAGTAAGCAAAATTTTTAAGAAGTCGTTGAATTAAAATGCTTAAAACAATAATTACAAACAGGAATTAGGTGCAGAATGAAGCTAAATTATGGAAATGGATGCTATACGCGTTTCAAGAAATCTTGTCATTCAAAATTCCTTAAAATGATAAATATAAGTGTTATTATTCATGTTATTTTATATTAATGTGAAACATAAAACCTTATGTTAAGGATGATGAAAATATTACGAGTATCTGAGAATGAAGTCGTTATAAAAATAGTAAATGTGATCTCGATTATCTCAATGGGAAACCAGACATGATAAGAATAGTTACGTCTCTTAGAGTGCGATGTACAGGACATGTCGCAAGAATGAGAAAGAACAGATGGACAGGAACATTTCGATATGGGAGAAAAAGCATTAACATTGATTTGAGAAAAGAAATTTGTTCAGGGGATTAAATCGTTAATACTAACTGAGGATAGGGAATTTTGGAGAGCCTATGTCCACGCGGAGTTAGTTTTTAGACAAATTATAAGTAAAATGTAAATAAATACTTATAACATATTTAATTAAAAACTAAATTGAAAGTTATTTTTAGAGTTACAAATTAAACAAAACGAAGCTAATAAAGTAAGATATTTGTAACTGTTGGATATATATTAGTTACAGTTAACACAATAAAGCACCATGGAGACTAATGTTGTTCAATAAAGGCGAGATTCACGCTTTGTTTCACACAGCTATGTATTTGTTCATACAAACGTTATTTTTTAATATAATAATGTGTAAACAATACAGATTTATCTTTGTTTCAAATGACGTTTGTAGAAACAGAATCACTGTTAACAGTTCACTGTTATGATCATAAGAAAAAATCTACGAAAAAGTTTCTGCCTGTACCTCTGTCTTATAGTTAGATGAAACGTCTCTCAACCTGGACGGCTGTTTATCAAGTGGAATCATCGGAATATTCTAGTTGTTAAAAGGTAAAGTGTTCCCACTACAGGCCTCAGGAGGCCCTTGGGGTAGTAGGAGGTTAAGGCTCCCACTTTTTCTTGACAATCGGCACTTGATGTCAGCCGGGTTGTCAGCCCTGCGTGACGGCCATCTTTACCCCAGAACAAGCGTCTGGTACTCATTTCAGTTAGAGGCTGAGTCGACCCCAGGGTCATAGTGCCGCCAGAAGGTTTGGGTCAGTTTAAAAATCCTGACCCCACCGGGACTCGAACCCTCGACCTTTCGGCTTGTAGCGCAGTGCCTTAACCACTACGCTACGGCGTGATATTCTAGTTAACAGATATAAATACTATATTGGCTCAAGGAAGGAGCCGGCCGAAAGATAGCATCCTTACACTAATTATAAATATTTTTCAAATGTATCAGTGCGTGTAGGCAAACAGATTTCGGATACTTTTGAAACTCACAATGGGTTAAAGCAAGGAGATGCACTATCTCCTCTACTATTCAACTATGTATTAGAGCATGCCATCAAATCTTTGGAGAATCAAAATTGCCTACAACTCAATGGTATTAATAGGCTGTTAGTTTATACTGACTATTTAACTCATGCCCCAAATGGGAGTCAATGACCAATCACGTTTCAATTATTTCTGTTTTACAACCAATCAGAGTCATGTTTCACTAAATATTTATCAGTGTTATAATTACCATATTAAAGAAAGCTCCTCCTTACAATATTGCGTTCCTTTGGCAATAAATAGTATGATCTCGTTGCAGTGATAAACAAAGAAGCAGTAGAAGCGTACCTATCGTTTCTCATTTGTTATCAAACATCGCCGTTTACATTAAATATATAAATATTTTAAAATAACTATAGTTAAATAATGATTTGTGAGTAAACATCTTAATTTTATTCGTTAAATAGTCCTAACAAATGCCACTCTTGATTTCCAAATTCTCTAGATAAATTGGAAATCACTCGTGGCATTACTTATGATTATGTAGTATTGAGTGATAACGAGGAGATACTAAGGTTCAACACACACACCCTATTGAATAACACTAAAAAATTGAGACTGGAAAAAACATTGATAAAACTGAATATATGTTCACACTTAGAAATGCGTTTTATGATGGAAATGGACAACTAATGACAAATGAAGCAAATTTTGAAGAAGTGGTTTATTTCAAGTATCTAGGAACAATGACGACAAATAAGAATGAGTTGCACAAAGAAATTAAACATAGGCTCAATTCTGGAAATTATTTATTACAGGGACTCCTGTCGTCCCAATTCCTTTCAAAAGGCATTGAATGAAAATATATAAAACAGTTATTCTCCCAGTTTTATTATATGGATGCGCAACTCGGTCTCTTACTTTAAGGGAGGAAAGAAGGTTACGAGTATTTGAGAATAAAGGTCTTAGGAAAGTGTTTGGGTCAAAAACAGATGAACACACAGGTGAATGGAGAAAGATACAAATAGATGAGCTACATTATATGTATAGGAAGCCAGATATAATAAGAACAGTTAAGTCTCGTAGCCTGAGATGGGCAGGACATGTGGCACTTATGGGGGATGAAAGAGGTGCATGGAAGTTTCTGTTTGGAAAACCACAGAAAAACTCCTAGTTCGTAGTCCAAGAATGCGGTGAGAGAATAACATTAACCATGGTTTGAGGGAAGTAGATTATACAGTGAATGATTATAAAACATTGGCTCAGGATAAGGATGTATGGAGAACTTATCCTCGTGAGGCCAGTGAGTAGTTAGCTAATGTAGCAGAGAATTATTTGACATAGCACTTTATAAGACGAGCGATAATTCACGTGCCTGTCATATATATACTTTACATGTAAATTAATTTTTCATGTAATTAATTTTTATTTTTTGTTGTATTTATTGTCAAAGTCTGTTTTTTTTAAAGCTAACTATGATATGAACTTGTATTTAAAATTTCAAAATATTAATTCTACTTAGTTGTGGATAAATAATAAAGGCTGACGGCGGTAAACAATCATCGTCAATTTTACTTTCTAAAACCAATTGATAATGATAATTCCTACATATATTGATGTGAAAACAGGTCAAAAGGCCTAATTTCATGAAGCAGAAGAAGAAGAAAAAAATTGTTCCCTTCATTTTATATGTAATAATTTATTTTCATTGTTAATTTTTACAGTTCTTGTAAGATTAGATTATAGACTTACAATCTTAAAAGTTAAATAAAGACTCAAAAATTAACATAGAATGACTTATCGTTTTAGCCATCAGCCTTTAATTCAATGTCGTTTCATTGTTCTCTAATGGACGTGTTTACTCTCCACTTATATTAGGTCTACCCCTTTGTAATCTGATTTTCCAGCTGTGATTTGTATGTTTCAATTGAAAAAGGTTGAACATTAATTTTTATGGACCTACATTATATAAATATAATTTATTTTTATGTTTGGAGAGTTTGTTCTAATATCATCCACTGCACTTTTGGTGCTTCGTGTTCCGCACTGAGCGGATAAATGTGGTCATTTGACAATTTACGCACCACGTCTGCAATTCACTTTACGTAGATGATGTGTTCTTGTATTGTGTAGAGAGACTTTTACATATTTATAACCGCAGAAGAATGAAACAATGACCATGTTCAATTGCTGAATCATTGATCTGTCGTGTGTTGATTCTTACAAGGGAACTGTCAACCATTGCAAGCTGAAACCAAACTTGAAATTTCTTCCACAGAAACGTTGTGATGTACAAAGGCTGTGTTCATAAAAATATCTGCTCTTTATAAGTGCAAGATGCTAAAATCAAACACCAAGTCTCTCATTTAAACTATAGGGAAATAATACAACTCGTGTATTGGTAGATTGGAAAACCCCGCCGTCAGGGCTGGTCTCTTCTAACTTCACTCTGCTTGCTTTACTCGTGCGGGATGTACATCTGCTCCGTACAGTTGGCTGCCCATTGCTGGATACTGGCTTCGATTTTTGCATCTTGCACTTTAAAATGGTAGATATTTTTTTGGACACTGCTTTGGTAAATCACAACGCTTCTCTGGGAGAAATTTCAAGGTAGGTTTCGGCATGTAATGGTTGACAGTTCCCTTGTTAGTTTAGCTTAGTCGCAGAAGGAAGTTTGGAGAGTGCAAACTTACATTTTCAATGTTATATTTTTGTCACTCCATGTGAAACATGCCATTGGTAACCTGAGTTCCAAATTCTGTGTTGATATTACCTTTATCTCTAACTTTTACAGTGATAATTCATTCAAATTATTCTATATATAATGGACGTATTTACTTCTTATATATATATATAAGTTTTATATATATATATATATATATATATATATATAATTAAAAGAAAAATAAATGCCTCAGTCACAATTTGAACCCGACAACACTAACTTTATATACGTTAGCGCTCTATCCAACTGAGCTATTCAGGCATCATAACATCAACATTTATTTTTCTTTCGTAATATTATTCTCAATTTACACGAGAGGCAATGGGATATCGTTATATATATATATATATATATATATATATCAAACAAACTGTAATGTTTGTCTTAGGATTCCTGAGTAGTTCAATTGGTTTGGGCGCTAACATACATAGCCATAGATCTCGGGTTCAAATTCCAACTCAAACATTTATTTTTCTTTTCATGTCATTGTTGGCCTTCATTGCTAAATGTCAAAAATATAGTTATAACATCTAAATACATAAAAGTTGCAGCTGTAAAGTAAAAAAATTATCTTTAAAAATGCTTATTGGTTATAGTAGCCACTAGATGGCAGTTGGAACAATATCCCGCTGATTCGCGTGTAAATTGAGAATATTAGAATATATAAAGAAAAATAAATGTTTGTATTAGGATTCTTGAGTAGCTCAGTTGGTTAGGGCGCTAACGTATAAGGTTAGAGATCTCGGTTCAAATCCCGACTCAGGCATTTATTTTTTCTTCTCATGACAAAATTGACATCAATTGCTAAATGTCTAAAATATAGGTTATATGTATATGCAATGTTTTTAATATCTGGTGCTCTTACGCTTTTCAATGGTCCTCAAAGCAGTTGTATCTTCAGGACGCTTAATCCACACTTTGTTACTTGGCTTCTTGCCTGCTTTAAATTTACTCGTACTTCTCCGGTAAGAGTTTCTTACTCCAGAAAATCTCTGAAAATAATATTTTGAATACAGTTTCATTACAGATAAACTCAGGAAATAATTTGTCAATGTTATATCATACAAAAAATATTAAAAATATGAATTGTTTTATTTTATTAAGCTTATCCAAATGTGTCTGACAAAAGTGACAAAGTATATTTGACAATGACGAAGGAGAATATTATGAAAAACAAATAACATAGAGACAATTGAAATACCAAGTACTTTCATACAGTGGTATAGAATAAGAGTGAACTACAGTGTAGTTGAATGGGCAATTATGGATGCAAGGAAAATCAAGAATCAGAATTTTTAATTTTGTTTCTCAATTGGAAATGGGGTGTCTTCAGCGAGATAGTTTACAATTCGTGTTATGAAATCTTTGCCAGTTGTTAATTGCTTCACGAATGTTTATATATATATATATATATATATATATATATATATTGTACCTCTAGCGTCTATAAGTAATCTTTAAAAGGAGAAGGTGACCAGATGGTATTTGTCATTCTAGTAAAGGTTTTTCTCCATAAAATGAGTACAAAGATGAATATAAGGTGTACGGAGAGAATGTGTGAAAAAAAAATGAAAGAACAAGTACTTACTTCCCAGCTCCGAGTGCCGAAGCTGGCAATGCTCATCAGAGCAGGTACCACGCTGCCAGGATGGACCACACTGTCGAGCAGCTTCTCGCAGCGGGTTGATGGCGATACAAGACATTCGTCGCCCTGAAATGTTTCCAGAAAACTGTTAAATATTTGGCGACATATTAATTACTTTCCACATTTATCGAGACTCCAACTTAATTTGAAGGATTTTTGTTTTCTGCCACGTTCATAATATTAGCTACAACACAGTATATTAGGTTTATAAGCTGTACCTCATGACGGAAGTGAAACATGACGATTATTGTCTTCCACTATTTTAGGCAGGAAAGTTGGACAGAGTGCATTCCGTTAGCCCATTCACTTTTAATTTGGAAAATTGTTTTAGCAGCTGGTATTCTATTGCGTTTAAAAATTGTAATAGTGATTGATAAAAGGACAGATCAATGGATTAGTGCAAGTATGTGTTACCGCTGTGGTCTCGGGGTAGCGTGCTGCCTTGACACGCAGCGGGCCCGGTTCGATTCGCCGGTCGGGACAGTTTTTTCTGGGTGAGGTTTTTTTCTCACCTGTAAGACAAATGTCAGGAAAACTTTAAGGCCCAAACGGTCCCCGAAATCATATGGTCAATGCAATCCATCATCATTCATATTCACATATTCATCTTAGGTTAAGTTTAGGATTAGGGACTCTCCTGGCGCACCCACTATCATCATTCATCACCCATCATATCATCGGGGCAAACGTAACCCCGCCTCCCATGCGCCCCCAACTTCAGAAGTGGGTTACAATTACGCCATGCCAGGAGAGAAACCAGGAATGTCGAAAGACAAACCTGGGGCATTTGAAAAAAAAAAATTGGTTTTCCCAGAAATTGAAAATTAAATAAATAAATAGTTATTAAACAAAGTTTACAGTACAAAATTTAACTAATACATTATTATGAATTGTTCTCCAATTGGATTTCAAGTAAAATATTTGTACACAATAAAATATAGTTCCTCCTCCTTCATTAAACATGTACGTTTGTTCTAATGCCACCCACTGAACTCTACGTGATCGGGATCCACTATGAGTGGTTAAATTGTGTTAATATGGTATATTTATAATTTACGCACCACTTTACTCTGATCAAGTTTTCCTAAAATATGTAGGCCTGCATATAGTAGCAGAGGATGAGATTTTGTTTTGTGTAGTGTAAAGTGTATTGTATGGAGGATGATGATGATGATGAAGATGAAGAAAGGGTATAATGTGAAACCTTGTCCACCACATTGCCTACCCCTGGCGAGAAGTCGAAACTCGGTGCCACAGCCCACTCCTAATTAAAAACACCATGGAGGCCTACAGTCTTATCGTCACATGGATTCTCAACACAATGGCACAATGATTAAAAATTTTGCAATTAACTTAATTTAACCATAAACATTTTCTATGGCCACGGTAACGGAACCCGGGCCGCCTAAGTCTTGGAAGTAGGCTTGCTACCACATGAGCCAAGAAAGCGTACTATACATTAAACTTAAAAAATACTGATTTTTCAATTAAAACTAAACACAAACTAGGTTATCACTTTTTGAATATTTATTATATAATTTTGTCCACCGCTGTTGCCTCGAGGTAGCGTGCTGACTTGTCACGTAGCGAGCCCGGGATCGATTCCCGGTCGGGACAGGCTCCAGGGTGAGGTTTTTTCGGGGTTTTCCTCACATATAAGGCAAATGTCAAGGTTAGGGCCCAACAGTCCCCATGAATCATCCGGCCATCATCATCATCATCCATATCATTATCATCATCATCCATCAACGGTGTGGAAAGCAACGGGAAGTTACCACACCTACAATCTCTTAGTAAAACTGCAAATCATAGCATGAAAATCTATAATTGAAGCGAAAGACCTGCCCTCGGGCAGAATTACTATAGAATAGAGTAGAATTGTATAATTTGACACAATTTAATTAAAGTTAATTTTTTCTATTATTTTTTTTTTAAATATACTATTAGATAAATGAAACAAATTTATCTAATAGAATACATTGTTAATTTAAGGAGTAATTGTTTCGAAGTAAACGCGCCGGTAGAAAATATGGCGGTTGCTAGAGCGATTGTTATATTTTGAGAGTCTATTATATCTCTATTGCTAATGGTCGTATTTCCCAATTTTTGGAGAAGATACGTTTTATAGTTTTATTTTAATAGCATATACTGATATTTGTTGCGAAAATAAAAACTTACGACTGCTAAAGCTATTTTTTAATTCTCGTTTCGGGTGTACTCCTACACCTAATGACCCGATTCTCATTTAAAAACATTCCAGGACTTATATATAACGTGAACAAATTTACTAACATATCAAGGAGTACTTTTAAGTACAAAAATAATAATATGAAACTTTACTAATTTACTATTTAAAATCGTTCTCTTGTCATAAATGGATTATTAAATGTATAGTTGAAAAATATATTCAAATTAAAATGTATCATCACCGAATGTTTTTTTCAAATTATAAATGAAATACTTTATAATAAACGGGTCCTTGGAAGTGAAACGATTCTGAAGCAAAATCTCCGCATTCGCGTCATCTAGCGGTTGAACGTACAAATGTTTCCCGGATTAAAATTGTGAATCCTGTTATTGGGAGAATTTAAAGGTAAATTCATTCAAACTCCTTAACATTAATTTTATCTCCATTTCTTATTTATGTTTTTAGTTAATTCCTCTGAGTTTGTACTTATTAATTCATATTAATAAAACTGGTCAGTGGATAATTTTCGTGTTACAGGATAAATACTGGACGAGGAGAAATGATAAGAAAATTATATTAATAATTTGAATATAAAATTAAAAAGTGGCCGTTACTTACATATTTACATGTGGACTTGTAATAGAATTTACAGGCCACGTTTTTATAATTATTCATAATAATCGCTTTCATAAACACCTTCTGTAAAAAAATAAAATGTTTAATTTGTAGTAATTTTACAGACAGAATTAAATACTATGGAATCCACTGTAATGTATCATTATTTGAGTAAACACACATTATAATTTGTCCTAATATGATATTTTATAGTGAAAATCATAAAGATTCTTGGAGATAAATTGCCTGCTTAGAAACATGTGTTTTTAACTCAATTTTGTTTTTTTTTTTTCAAGGAATCCCAATTAACTTTTGGTACTAACCATTTCACAGTAATTAACACTGTTCTGAAGAACAAGGTTTGAAACTTTTCTGACCACAAAATGTACAATTTTAAGTGTGTAACTGATATAGAAGTGTATACAACATAACGGTTACAAACTAGGAGTTTATTTAAAGTGGAGTTAGAAACATATTTTGGATCTAAGGTGGCAAAATATTGCAATATGAAAATTAAGGAAAATTTAAAAATAAATATTGTTTCTAATGATGTCCAATGAAAATTCACTAATAACAAACTTTGCAAATAGTTTTGAAATTTATTTAGTTTCCGCTAGAATTGTAAAATTGTCATTCTGTTTTCTTTGGTCAACTAGAAATATGACTTCAGCGTTAGATGTAGCATATTAGAACACCAACCAACCAACCAACCAACCAACCAACCAACCAAACAATATAATTTTTAGTGACCACATAAAAATATATGAGAACAATATAACAACAATTAGGTATATAATATATCTAAATATACAAATTAAAAACATAAATATCGTATATCACGTAGTTCCAAGTTGAATTGTTTACTTGGCTACTGCGCGGTTCACTAAAGACAGGGCCTTAATATAATTTTTGTAGTCTATATGCAATTCAAATGGATAGTCATGATAACACAACAGAGAAATGAATGAATTATAATGTAAAAAATCATAATGAAATAAAACGAATACAAACTAATTTATACTTTTTTTAAATTACAAAATTGAATATTTAGAAACAAATGATAATTTTGTTAGTATTATCTGCAAAAGAATTTGTTCTAAACTAAATAATGTTTAAGAGTAAATTTTCTTAACTTACCTAATCGCTTGCAATTTGCAAAATGTAACTCGTTACTGTAGTAACGCTTTAACAGTGCGTATGGATAAAAGTATTTGAATTGTTGAGTCTGTAACAATACTTCGTGTAACATCTCTAACTTACTCTCATTATTAAACCTGAAGCCTCGCGGATGAACTCTCCATAGATCCCCATCCTGATCAGATATTTTTCCAATAATTCCAAGTATAATACAACCTCTCAAAATCATCGTTAATGTTATGCTCATTGGAACGACTCAAAATAATTCTGAGCTAATTGTTAAGATTTGTACTCTTCTTACTGTGAAAATGTTGTTGATATCATTGAATTTGTCATTACATATAACTAACTAACTCAAAATTACTGACACTATCGAACCCATAAGTTAATGACCGCCCGGATATGAGCTCTCCACACATACTTGTTCTGAACTAATATTTTCCAACCATCCCGTGTGAAATATACTTCCCTCAGATTATGGTTAATGTTATTTTCTCAACTCATTCTTGCAAACTGGGTGTTTTCTCTCTGGTTTTCCTACAAGAAGTTTCCATGCTCCTCTTTCAATCCCCATTCGTGCCTCATGTCTTGCCTACCGTAGTACATGATACTTAATTGTCCTTATTATATCTGGTTTCCTATAAAGATCATGTAGTCTTTTGTAATGTAGTCTTCTCCATTCGACTGTTTGTTCATCTCTCTTTGTTGCAAATACTTTCCTAAGACCTTTATTCTCATTTACTCTTAATCTTTCCTGCTCTTTAATGTAAAAGTACATGTTTCGCATCCATACAACTGGAGAGAATAACAGTTTTTTTTTATTTCTTCTTTTTTTGAGAAGTGTTGGGACGACAATTAGTACCCGTAATGCATAATAACACGCATTTCATAATTTGAACCTTATGTTTAATTTTTTGTGGCAGCTCTTTCCCTATTTGTAAATTATTGTTTCTAGGTGGACTAGTCGTTATGCTCCTTGCCCTGGTCCGGAGGTTCTCGGGTTTCAAACCCGGCCTGGGTCGATGGGATTTTTTAGGATACAAAATACAAGGAGTAAGTCCTCCGGGAGGGACTTTAAGCCGTGGATCCCGAGTCTGAAGATTTTCAGGCTCGTAAAAGATCCTTAAGCCTGAATGAAAAGGCCTCTAAGCAAACTTTACCGAATTTTCCTGTCCTAGTACTACCTTGGTTTCCTAGATGTCAGTATGTGGCGGAACGCTGATCACGGACCACTCAAATTACATCTATACGAAAAAAGTGTAACTAAATTAGCATGGTTCAAATTCTTCCCTGTAGGGGGAGAGCGCCTAAATCTCTGTTAAGGGAAACATGGGCTTACAAGACAAGACAAGAAGGTATTTGAATTCAGACACTTCTTCAAAATCTCCTTCATTTGTAATTAACTGTACATTACCATTATATAATGTATTTCTGTGTGAATATATATTTAGTTTCATTGATGTTTATTTACAGTCCCATTTTCTTAGTATTGCTCAAAGAGTGTGCGTGTTGGCCTTTGGTATCTCATTGCTATCGCCCAATAATGCTAAATTGTCAGCATAAACTAACAGCTTATTAACACCATTGATTTGTACGCTTTATTGATCCTTGATTTGTTGGCATGTTCTAGTACAAAACTGAGTAGTAGAGAAGATAGTTCATCGCTTTGCTTTAACCCATTGTGAGATTAAAAATTTACTAAAACCAGACGCACTCTATTCTTTGTGCTATTTAGACACATTACGAACTCCAGCAGGGTACTGTATAACTTATCACTCTTAATTGAATCTTATGCCTTTTGAAGTTGTCATTACATCTACAATTAATAATTTATTACTTCATCTTTCTTTGAGATTTGAAACAATGTAATTGTGTTATATATGTTACACAAGATACGACATCCTTTTATGGCTACCTGCTAGCAGAGGGTTTTCATTACTATGGAAACAGTATAACGAACTTTCGACGTTTTTAGCTTACTATTCCTTTTAACCTTTTTTTGTTGTAGGTCTTAATGGCTGCAAATTTACTTACCTTCACTACGCTTATACTATTTGTATAATTCAAGAATCCGCAGAGTCTAGTCTTAATTCCAATTTATTTTAAAACACTCTCTAGTTTTTTCTTTCTAAAGACCTTTCACTTTCCAAAAAAAGTTTGTTCCACGAGAAACTATCGAACCCTCAAAAAACATCACATTATTTTTAACTACCAGCCGACTGACAACTATTGTATTTCGATTTCAACTTTTCTAAGAAATTGCAACTTTCTTATAATTATCTCGAGCAGAGGGTGAAGGCAACAAGGTTGTTTTCATCCACCCGTTAGCAGGTGCAACAATTTTTACGTCCTTTTCCAGAATTTATGTATTTCGTAGGATACCTTTAGGTCTTTTTAAAGGTCTTTTATAGGCATTTTATAGGTCCTCAACTTCCGAGCATTAATTATTAGACATTATTTTCATTATTGATAATTAATTGTTTTGTTTGTAATATTATTGTAATTTTTTAATTTAAATCTAACATATAATTGTCCTGGTGAGTGGAAGACAAGGCCATATGATCTTAACTCCACAAGCCTAAATAAATAGAATACTAATAAATTAAGAATGTTTATCATTTATTTATTGTAAGAACATAAGTAATTAATAATTCTCCCTCTTCATTTTTCATTCCCAATCAACATACGACGAAAGGGTTCAGCTTTCTCCTTTTATTATTAAAATCGCCATCCTCATTCTTTCTCTTTCGGTTCGCAATTACATACGACCCATCGTTCAGTTTTCTTCTTTTATTTTGTGAGATTAAACTTTCGAGTTCCTCGTTGTTCCTCTTTCTACTGCGCTTAAGGACAGTGGTAGGCATGTCGTATGTTATATCTTTATCGATACCTAACATTTGTTCATGTATCCAACTTGAAAAGTCACTAGACTTCCTCTTAAACAATTGTTTTGTACAGCAATGATGTCCTGTGGTGTCTGTGACCACTGCACTTTTCTTGTCTTTATCTTGTGCGATCTTATAAGAAAGAGAACAAAACGTACAAATCTCACCAGAGTGGAAAACCATGATCCTGCCATTGCTGCTATAAGAGTACTCTGTGGTGACAGGTTGTTTGCTGGTGCCAGTTGTTAATTTGCTAGGTTCATCTTGCTTCAGGCTTGCAGTTTGTACGGCTTGTTTCAATTTTCTTTTCACTTCTTTTATAAGGGGTCTAATTATTGGAGAGATGTGCTTATTAGCTGTTCCATCGTCATTCAAAACTTCAGAAATACGAGCAGCTATTTCAGGAGAATAACCGGAGGTTAATGTCCCAAGTATACTGAATCGAGCCTCGTCTGGAGGATCCGCAGTTACCAACTCTGTAAGAATATTTATAAAAAAGTCAAATATTGAAAATAATCCTTCATTCGGTAATTGCCACATATAATTTATAATAAGTTGTCTCAGAGAAAAGTGTTATGAATATATATTAGCTTTTTCGGCAGAGGTAAGGTGGATGAAGTTGTGTATTTATTCTAATGATATTCTTTTGAGAACATGGGAGGGTGAAATAACCTCACAACTAAAATTAAAATTCCATTCAAAAATATACATTAATAAGATGGAGGATCGGCTCTGGTAGACTAGTTATTTATCACGATAAGCTCTTTTTCAGAGATTCTCGTGTTCAAACCGAGGTGGAGCAATGCATTTTTCAGGGCTTTAATATTCTCAGCATAGGTTCTTCCTTCGGAAATGAATTAATTTTGTTATTATAGTACATAACAACTGTAACTATGGAACAATTTTTTTTACAATCTCTATTATAAATATAAAAGAGGCGATTTTGTTAACTGAAAATGAGATGACAACTAGCATCATACCAATGAGGATAACGGCAGATATGAAAAATATGAGATGAAGAATAATACAGAACTCTCTTTATGTTAGAAGCAAAATAACTCCCATCTGGACTCAAAACGGAGAACTTACAGCATGTAGCGATTTGCTTTAATCAACTGTTCTACGGGGAACAAGACAATTTAAAATCGTGCACTGTTAGCGTTACAAGTAGGAAAGGCAATTAGACATTAACTTTATGAGGCCAAATAAACAAACAAAAAATGTAAGTAGCAATATTTGTATATATTGATGATGTATTACTGTCAACATGCACTTTCTATTTAGTAACAATAAGAAATTGGAGCAGGACGTAAACATCAATAAAACGAGATATAATATGGCCAAACAAATAATGGAAATGGAAATTTAATGGCAAGTAAGCAAAATTGTGAAGAAGTCGTTGAATTAAAACGCTTAAAATAATAATTATAAACAGGAATTAGGTGCAGAAAGAGGCTAAATTCTGAAATGGATGCTATTACGCGTTTCAAGAAATCTTGTCATCCCAAATTCTCTAAAAATGTTAAATAGAAGTGTTATTATTCACTTTATTTTATATTGATGCGAAACATAAAATCTTATATTTGAAGAGAAAAATTATACGCTCAGACCGGGACTTGAACCCGGGATCCTTGGTTCTCTAGACCAAGTGCTCTACCAACTGAGCTACCTGAGCAAGTACCGATCTAAACGCAAATCTTTCTCTATATACATTGTAATTCCCATCCACCAAATGCTGTGAAGCCATGCTTCTATCTTGCAAATGGCGGCTCCTTTATTAAGAAGACATATTTGGGAATTATACATTACAGCCAGTACGGCTTTTTTCAAGTTTTTATTATTGATTTCGTACATCTCATTGATGGATAAATCATATTTGAAGAGAAAAATTATACGCTCAGACCGGGACTTGAACCCGGGACCCTTGGTTCTCTAGACCAAGTGCTCTACCAACTGAGCTACCTGAGCAAGGTTTGCGTTTAGATCGGTACTTGCTCAGGTAGCTCAGTTGGTAGAGCACTTGGTCTAGAGAACCAAGGGTCCCGGGTTCAAGTCCCGGTCTGAGCGTATAATTTTTCTCTTCAAATATGATTTATCCATCAATGAGATGTACGAAATCAATAATATAAAATCTTATGTTAAGGATGATTAAAATATTACGAGATTTTGAGAATAAAGTTCTTACGAAAATAGTAAATGTGAGCTCCATGATCTTATAAAGTAGTAAATGTCAGCTCAATGGGAAACCAGATATAATGAGAATAGTTGTGTCTTTTAGAATGCGATGTAGAGGACACGTCTCAAGAATGAGAATGAAAAGGTGGAATGAACATTTCTATATGCGAGAAAAGATTTTAATAATGATTTGAGAAAGGGAAATTGTTCAGGTGATTAAAAAGTAAATACTAACTCCGGATAGGGATTTTTGGAGAACCCATCTCCACGCGGGAGTTAGTTTAAGACAAATGATAAGTTAGATGTAAACAAATAATTATATTTAATTAAAAACTAAATTGAAAGCTCTTTTTAGAGTTACAAATTGTGAAAAACGAAGCTATTAAAGTAAGACATTTGTAACTGTTGGATATATATTAGTTACAGTTAACACAATAAAGCACCACGGACACTAATGTTGTTCAATAAAGACGAGATTCACGCTTTGTTTCACACAGCTATATATTTGTTCATACAAACGTTATTTTTTAATATAATAATGACTAAACAACACAGATTTATCTTTGTTTCAAATGACGTTCGTAGAAATACAACCACTGTTAACAGTTCACTATTAGGAGCATATAATCATAAGAAATACACGAAAAAGTTTCTGCCTGCACCTCTGGCTTATAGTTAGATGAAACATCTCTCAACCAGGACGGCTGTTTATGAAGTAAAGTCAGCAGTTATTAACACATATAAATACTGTAACAAAGTGGCTCACGGAAGCAGCCGGAACAAAGATAGCATCCTTACACTAATTATAAATATTTTTCAAATGTATCAAGGCGAGTAGGCAAACAGATTTAGATACTTTTAAAATTGACAATGGTAAAGCAAGGAGATGCACTAACTCCTCTTCTATTCAATTTTGTATTAAATCATGCCTGCAAATCTTTGGAGAATGAAGAAGGCCTGCAACTCAATGGACTTAATAGGGTGTCATTTTATGCTGATGATGTAGTATTGTGCGATAACGAGGAAATACTAAGGTTCAACACACACATCCTGTTGTGCAACACTAAGAAATTGGGACTGAAGTAAACATCAATAAAATTGAATAATTATTCACACATACAAATGCGTTATGTGATGGAAATGGACAGATAATGACAAATGAAGCAAATTTTGAAGAAGTGGCTGATTTCAAATAATGACAAATAGGAATGAAATGCACAATTCTGGAAATGCATGCTATTTAGCATTACAGGGACTCTTACCGTCCCTACTCAAACGTTGAACTGGAAATATATTAAACAGTTGTTCGCCCAGTTATATTATATGGATGATATACATGGACTCTTACTTTAAGGGGGGAAAGAAGATTACGAGTATTTGAGAAAAAAGTTCTTCGGAATATGTTTATGCCAAAAAGAGATAAAAACAGGCAAGTGATTGGAGAAAACTACTTAATAGTGAGCTACTGATATGTATAGGAAGCCAGATATAATAAGAACAGTCAAGTCTCGTAAGCTGCGATAAGCAGGATGTGTGGCACGTATGGAGGATGAAAGAGGTGTATGGAAGATTCTGGTAGGAAACCCAGAGGAAAAATGCCTTGATGGTAGACCAAGAATGAGGTGGATGAATAACATTAACCATGGTTTGAAGAAATTAGATTATACAGGGGATGATTAGAAAGGATAGGGATGTAAGGAGAACTTATGTCTGTGAAGCCACGAAACTACGTGTTGGATAGATCCAGAGAGTTAGTTAGTTTTATTTAACATAGTATTTTATAAGACGAGCGAAAATTCGCGTGCCGCTCGTATCTACTTTTCATGTGAATTAATTTTGATTTTTTGTTATTTTTTTGTCAAACTCTGCTTTTGTAATCTTACGTTAAGCTAATTAGCATATGTAAGTGTATTTGAAATTTGAAAATATTAATTCTACTTAGTTGTGGATAAATAACAAAGGCTGACGGCTGAAAACAATCATAGTCCATTTTACTTTCGAAGACATGTTGATACTGACATTTCCTACCTATAAAAAATGTTCCCTTCATTTAATCTGTAATATTTGTTTACCATTGTTAATTTTTACAGTTCTTAAAATTTGATTAGAGATTTACAAACTTAAAAGTTAAAAAAAGACTGAAACATTAGCATAAAATGACTCTTATCGCTTTAGCCATCAGCCTTAATTCAATGTCGTTTCATTGTTCTCAAATGGACGTGTTTATTCTCCACATATATTAGGTCTACCCTTTGTAATCTTATTTTCCAGCTCTGATCTGTTCGTTTCTATTGAAAAAGGTTGAAGATGAATTTTTATAGACCTAAATAATAATAATAATCATCATCAACAATCACGGATTAAGCCCATGTGGTTTCTTCCGGTCTCATAGATTCTCATTCAAAAAGTTGAATCTATCTCTTTTTCGGTCTACCAATGTTCCTGTCTCCTCTTGGTTTGTAATTAAGTATAATTTTTGGAATCCGATCATCTTTCATTCTAAATAATATATATATATATATATATATATATATATATATGTGTGTGTTACCCATCCAAGTGTTTTGTGCTGGCGGAAAATATGTTAACTAACAAACTGTCTTTCCCTTTCTCTTCCTTACTATGTTGCCACTTCCTGACCGTTGTAAAATATTGTTTGATTGGCAGGTAGAGAGCTGACAAATATTATGTATTTTAATAATCCGTCGTTCTGTGCGGTCAGTGGCAGAGTGACTAACTTGACAACCCTGTTATTTTTGGGGTTACATCTAGGAATGAGCTGTCCCTTCCTTGCCCTTCTCATTACATGTTGCCACTTGTGATTTATTGTGCAGCTGGTAACTGAGAGACGACAAATACTGTGATTTTAAATGATCCGATCGCTTGAGTTTTCCATGCTTAAATGACTAATTTGACAACCATGTTAAGATCTTTCACACGTGTTTAGGGATTCTCCGTCCACATTTGAAGTTGAAAAATTTCAATACGTGATCGGATGTACAGTTTTCTCCTACATCCCTTCCACAGATTCAGAAGATCGGCGACACTAGCGCTAAAACTCGTCTCCTCCGGCCGTGAACAGTTAACTTGGATGTGTAATATATATATATATATATATTTATTTATTTATATTTATATATTTATTTACGTTTGGTGACATTGTTTAATCCACTGCACAATTGGTGCTACGTGTTCCGCGCTGAGCGAATAAATAACATTGATGTGGTCATTTCTCAATTTGCGCACCACTTCTGCAATTCACTTTACGTAGATGATGTGTTCTTGTATTGTGTACGGAGGCTTTTAAATATTTACAACAGCAAAAGAATGAAACAAAGGTGATGTTCAACTGGTAAATCATTTATCTGTCATCTGTTGATTCTTACAAGGGAACTGTCAACCACTACAAGCCGAAATCAACCTTGAAATGTCTTCCAGAGAAGCGTTGTGATGTACAAAGGCCGTGTTCATAAAAATATCTGCTCTTTATAAGTGCAAGATGCTAAAATCAAACACCAAGTCTCTCATTTAAACTATAGGGTAATAATAAAACTCTTGTATTGGTAGATTGGAAAACCCCGCCGTCCGGGCTGGTCTCTTCTAACTTCACTCATGCAGGGATGTACATCTGCTCCGTACAGTTGGCAGCCATTGCTGGATTCAGGTGGCTGCGATTTCTATGTCTTGCACTTTAAACTTATAGATTTTTTTTTTGGACACAGCTTTGATAAATCATAACGCTTATGTGGAAGAAATTTTAAGGATGGTTTCTGCATGCAATGGTTAACAGTTCCCGTGTTAGTTTAACTTGGTCACACAAATAAAAGTTTGGAGACTGCAAACTTTCATTTTCAATGTCTAGTCGTTATATTTTTGTCAGTCCATGTGAAGTATGCCATTGGTAACCTGAGTTCCAAATTCTGTGTTGATATTACCTTTATCTCTAAATTTTATTGTGGGTAGACATTCAAATTATTCTATATATTGGACGTATTTACTTCTTATATATATATATATATATATATATATATATAGATAGATAGATATGACATGAAAAGAAAAATAAATGCCTCAGTCGGGATTCGAACCCATTATCTCTAACTTTATACGTTAGCGCTCTATCCAACTGAGATACTCAGGAATCCTAACACAAACATTTATTTTTGTTTGTTACTCTGATGGTTAATGCGCTAACGTATAAAGTTATAGATCTCGGGTTCAAATCTCGACTCAGGCATTAATTGTTCTTTATATGTCATAATTGACCTTCATTGCTAAATGTCTAAAATATAGTTATAATAATATTTCTAATATCTAGTATCCTTACGCTTTTCTAGACTCCTCACAGCAGGTGGATCTTGAGGACGCTTAATCCACACTTTGTTACTTGGCTTCCTGCATCCTTTAAATTTACTCGTACTTTTCCAGTAAGAGTTTCTTACTCCAGAGAATCTCTGAAAATAATATTTTGAATACAGCTTCTTTATAGCTAAATCAAGGAAATATTTTGTCAATATTACATCACACAAAATGTAGTAAAAATATGAATTTGTTTTATCTTATTAAGCTTGTCCAAATGTGTCTGACAAAAGTGACAAAGTATACTTGACAATGACGTAGGAGAATGTTACGAAAAACAGAAAACATAGAGACAATTGAAATACAAACTATTTTTTTACAGTAGTATAGAATAAGAGTGAACTGCAGTGTTGTTCAAAAGGGCGATTATGGATGCAAGGAAAATCAAGAATCAGAATTTGAATTTTGATTTCTCAATTGGAAATATATGTCTTCAGCGTTACAAGTTATATTATAAAAGCTTTGCCAGTTGTTAATTGCTTCAGATATGCTTGTTTTGTATATGCTGTACCTACCTCTAGCGCCTATAAGTACCGTAATCTTTAAAAGTAGATGTTGACCAGATGGTTTTTATCATTCTAGTAAAAGTTATTCTCCTTAAAGTGAGTAGAAAGATGAATATAAGGGGTAGGGAGAGAAGGGTGAGAAAAATGAAAGAACACATACTTACATCCAGCTCCGAGTGTCGAAGCTGGCAATGCTCATCAGAGCACGTACCACGCTGCCAGGATGGACACACTGTCGAGCAGCTTCTCGCAGCGGGTTGATGACGATACAGACATTCGTCGCCCTGAAAAGTTCCAGAAAAACTGTTAAATATTTCCCGACATATTAATTATTTCCCACATTTATCGAGTTTCCAATTTAATTTGAAGGATTTTTGTTCTGTGCCCATTCGTAATATTAGCTACAACACAGTACACCGTGTCCCATTCTAACCTCCCTCATGTTAATTAATCATAACTCTCAAATATGCGGAATTATGAAATGAGGTTGGTATTAAAAGAAAGAGAAACTCAAAGAATGTTTGTTTTCATTGTTGCAGTTAGTTCATTTGTCGCATGTTGGACAATAATGACATAAAACAAAATGGTGACTCGTCAGCAACGAGAACAAACTTTTTTCTGGTATGTAAAAGACCGTGTGTTTGCGACTCCAGTACAAGATCTTCATGATTTACGAACCCGTATGCTTGACACGATTGCAACAGTACCAATGGACATTTTGGACAGAACGTGGCACGAAATCGAATACGGACTTGATATTATTTGTGCTACTAATAGTGCACATATATAGGTGTTTTAGTGTGTGGCAATGACATTTTTTTGAGTCTATGTTTCATTTAATAACGGCCTCATTTAATAATTCCGCATACTTTGTTAGTTATGATTATTTAAAATGTGGGAGATTTGAATGGGACACTCTGTATATTAAGGTTATAATTTCTACCCAACTATAAATGAAATATGAGGATTATTGTCTTACACTATTTTTAGGCAAGATAGTTGGACAGAGTGAATTCCGTTAATCCATTCACTTTTAATTTGGAAAATTGCTGTAGCACTTGTTATTCTATTACGTTAAAAAATTGTAGTAGTGATTGGTACATGGACAGATAAATGGATTAATACAAATATGTGTTACGTAATATTTTTTTGATTTCCCAGAAATTGAATTTTAAAATTAAATAATTATTAAACAATATTTACTGTACAAAATTTAACTGATACATTATTACGAATTGTTGTCCAATTGGAATTCAAGTAAAATATTTGTACACAATGAAATATACTTCCTCCCCATTCGTTAAACATGTACGTTTGTTCTAATGCCACCCACTGAACTCTATGTGATTCGGGATCCACTATGAGTGGTTAAATGGTGTTAGTATGGTCTGTTTATAATTTACGCACCACTTTAATTAGATGGAGTTTTCCTAAAATGTGTACAGATAGTAGCAGAGGGTGAGTTTATGTTTAGTGTAGCGTAAAAGTATATTGTATGACAACTGATGATGATCAAGAAAAGTATAACGTGAAAACTTGTCAACCACGTAGCCTACCCCTGGCGAGAAGGCCAGAGCCCACTCCTAACTAAAAGCACCATGGAGGCCTACAGTCTTATCGTCACATGGATTCTCGACATATGTACTACGGAGGGATTTTCAATTCAATTCGTGAATACGGTGAATAATCTAGCTGTTAGAACTGTATACCACCTTCTCTCCTGGCTCAAAGATTAAACATTTTGCAATGAACTTAATTTAATCATAAACATATTCTACAGCCCCGGTAACGGAACCCGGGCACCCTAGTCTTGAAATAGGCTTGCTACCACATGCGCCAAAAAACGGACTATACATTAAACTTAAAATATGCTGATTTTCAATTAAAACTAAACACAAACTAAGTTATTACTTTCTGAATATTATTATATGGGCGAATCTACAAAAATTGGGTAACTCGATGTCATCAGTGAATAGATATTCCATTTCATTACATTTTTGTTATTATTTCACATTAATTTAATATAGTTAATAGTAATTTTTTGTTCGCCCAATTTCAGCTATATATTTTTAAAAACAAGTTGTTAAAAAACACAAGAAATCCTCAAAAGTCAGTACTTTGGGATGTCACAAACCTGAAAACGCACAGTCAAATAGCCGTTTATTAAGTATTGCCATTTATATAAGGAAATTTATTAGTTAAATATAATCTGTAATATAATTAATAATATATGTCACAACTCGCATCAAGTACTATTGTCGCTGTTATTAAAAAAAACTGTTGAACCGAACGACTCATAATTTTATACGCCAGAATACACCATCAACTACTAACGATGAAATACAAGTAATACAAATAGTTCTTAAGGAAAATAAACATATGATTAGGGAAAAATCAAAGAGCGAATGAAGCAAAGAAGAGAAGCAAAAGACAGAGAAAGCATAGAAATAAGAAACTCAAAAAGATGGAAGTTGTAATCAAACAACTCAAGACGTAATTACATACTGAGCGTCAAACATATAAAAGAGCTAAAAAACAGTTTTAAAAAAATTATAAAATCGGTTGAAAAAATGCCAAAAACAAGAATTGAAGAAATGGTGAAGATATAACTAAACGAAAGGTATCAGTGAAGAAGGCTTTTTTCGGTGAAGTTATTAAAATCCAATTAGAAGAAAACTACAGTAAAATACAAAGTCATGAAGAAAAAGTAAAGTTTATACGGACTATATCTGGAAATGTAGTAGACAAATACAAACTATGGAGAAGACTGAGCTAGTACACCAACGTCCTTACGGTATTTCATACTGTTAGTTACTTAAATGATTTAGGCTGCATAAGTAATATTTAAAAAAATATGTGTTATTATTATTATTTTAAGAGATTTGCTCAAAATGTTAATAAATGACATCTTACGAAATGGCGTTTTAATTAGTACTATGTCACCCACGTCAGTCCCCTGACAGATGAATTCAGAAAAAATCTAAATATCTCAAAATCTATTTGTAGGAATTTAATATAAAAAGTGCAATAAACAAAATAACTTTAAAAGCTACCCAACTTTTGTATAATCACCCATATAATTTTCTAGACCGCTGTATCCTCTAGGTAGCGAGCTGCCTTGTCACGCAGCGAACCCGGGTTCGATTCCCGGTCGGGACAAGCATCAGCGTGAGGTTTTTTTTCGGAGTTTTTTCTCACCTAGTAAGAGAAATGTCGAGACGCTTAAGGCCCAAACGGTCCCCGAAAATCATCCGGCCATCATAATCATCCTTATCATTATCATCATCATCTATCACCGGTGTAGAAAGCAACGGGAAGCTATGACACCTATAATTGCTTAGTAAAGCTGCAAAGCATAAAATGAAAATGCTATGATTCCAGCGAAAGATTCCTCGGCAGAATTACTATGGAATATAATAGAATTATATAATTTGACACATATTTTCTGTTAATTTGTATATTAGTTTCTTTAAAATATACTATTAGATAAATTAAATTAAACAAAATTTATCTAATACAATATATTATTAATTTAAGGTGTAATTAAATTGCATTATATATCGTTACATTGTTTCGAAGTAAACACGCCGGCTAGAAAATATGGCGGCTGCTTGAGCGATTTTTTTATTTCGGGAGTCTATAAAATCCCTATTTATAACGGCCGTTTTTCCCAATCTTTTGTGGATACGTGTATAGTTTTATTTTAATAGCATATACTGAGCTTCGTCGCGAAACAAAAAACTTACGTCTGCTAAAACAATTTTTAAATTCTCGTTTCGGGTGTACTCCTACACCTAATGATCCGATTCTCATTTTAAAATATTCCAGGACTTACATATAACGTGAACACATTTGCTAATATATCAAGGAGTACTTTTATGTCAAAAAATAAAAATATGAAACTTTACTAATTTTGCTATTTAAAATCATCCTCTTCTCTTAAATGGATTCTTATTAAATGTATAATTCAAAAAGATATTCAAATTAAAATGTATCATCACCGTATGTTATTCAAGTTATAATAAAATGCATTATAATAATTGGTTTAATGGAAGTGAAACGATCCTAAAGCAACATCTCCGCATTCGCGTCATCTAGCGGTTGGACGTACAAATGTATCCCGGATTACAATTTTGAATCCTGTCATTGAGAGAATTTCACAAAATCAAGGTCAATTCATTCCAACTCCTTAACATTAATTTTCTCTCCATGTCTTATTTATGTTTTTAGTTAATTCCTCTGAGTTTGTATTTATTAATTCATATTACTAAAACTGGTCTTCAGATCATTTTCGTGTTACAGAATAAATAATGGCGGAGGGGAAATGATAAGAAAATCATATTAATAATTTGAATATAACATTTAAAAATGTCCTTTACTTACATATTTACATGTGGACTTGTAATAGAATTTACAGTCCACGTTTTTATAATTATTCATAATGATCGCTTTCTCAAACACCTTCTGTAAACAAATAAAATGTTTAATTTGTAGCAATTTTACAGACAGAATTAAATACTATAGAATCCATTGTAATGTATCATTCTTTGAGTAAACACATTATAATTTGTCCTAATGTGATATTTTATATAGTGGAAAAATCTAAAGATTCTTGGAGATAAATTGCCTGCTTAGAATCAAGATGTTTCAACTTCTTTAATTTTTTTATTTTTCAAGAAATCCCAATTACGCTTAAGGTACTAACCAATTCACAGTATTAGCACTGTTCTGAAGAACGAAGTTTGACACTTTATGACCAAAAAAGTACAATTTTTAGTGTGTAACAGGTACAGTAGTGTTAAAACATATTGGATACTCACAAGGAGTTTATTTAAGTGGAGTTAGAACATTCTGGGTCTATGGAGTCGAAATATTGCATTATGTAACTAAAGGAAAATTTAAAAATAACAAGTTGATTCTAATGATGTCCAAATGAAAATATAATTAACTGCAAACTTGCAAATAGTTTGAAATTTATTTTAATTTCCGCTAGAAATATTCTGTTTTTTTCGGTCTACTAGAAATATTTTTTAAGTTCGATATAAGAGAAAGAATTTAATTCCTATTCTAAGCAGCATACTAATAAATATTTATGTAAGATTTATATAAATATGATTTCCCTGACTATCAATCATGTCTTAATAGTCCAGAAATCTTAATAATTTTACAGACGTCAGCGAAATCCTTCATCTTTTAAATTAAACGAATTTCTAAATAATTGTCTGTAAATCTTGTATTTTGAATGTAAGCGTTGAATAAAATTAATAACTTTTATTTTTTCGGCAGAGTTGAGGAATGCTATCACAATCAGGACGGATATATATTTATTACAATAATTATTAAAGTATGATTTTTAGAATAAATAATTTATTCTGATTTCCAAATTATCAAAGTGTTTCTTAATGTAAAATATGCTATTATCATAATGTTGTATACAGATTATTCCATGTGTTCTTTATACAATAATTATACATACACACGTGACCTTCCATACTAGAATGACAGTTTCTTGATAATGTAAAATTATAACTAGGTTACTGTACTCCCCTTATTGTAGAGCTCATCTCAAAGTTTGCATCTTAAGTTTTTTGTGTTAATTATTAGGTATTTGTTAACCTTTTTTGGTTATTTACACAACACATTGCTTGACGGTAAATTTGTATTCAAATAAAATGATCCCATTACAGGCCTCAAAAGTAATTGGTTAGTTGGATGTTAAGGCTTCCGCATTTTTTACACTATTGACACTAGACGTCAGCCGGGTTGTCAGCCCTACATTTATGGCCACCCTTCCTCCGTGAATAAACATATTATACCGGTACTCATTTCTGTCAGTGGCTGAATGTTAATGGAACTACAGAAGTTCTGCACCAGTTTAAAATAACGGCACCATCGGTACTCAAAGCCTGTTAGTTCCAGCTTGTTTTGTATTGTCTTAACCAAATACTCGTGGTGCCTTTTCACTTGTTTTCTGTTTGCAAATTATCTTGTACATTTATAATGGAATCCTTCACTGCAGTGAAGACAGATTATTTACATGGACAGGTGCACATTTCAATTGAACGATTTTATAATAATGCTTGCCTTCCTATTATCATTTCGAGTGAATTTCAGTATGTTTATCTCGTTAAGCAATTCAATATAATTTATAAGTAGTAAGATGCAATCTATGCAACCACCCAGAGGAAGAAATGGGTGACGAACAACTCAACTGTACAGCTGTCAAACAGAGAACTTCCAAAACTTCAAAGTACTGGAGAGCAGGACGGCTAGTGACTTCAATGTTAGATGCACCACACAGACACCAACCAACCAATAGTATAATTGTTAGTCACCATATAAAATTATATAAGAACAATATAAAAACAATGAAATATAAAAATGTATCTAAATATACAAATTGGAATCTAAATAATCGCATATCCCGTAGTTCCAAGTTGAATTAGTTTACTCGGTTACGGCGCGGTTCACCAAAGACAAGGGTAAGGCCTTTTTAGGCTTTTAGGCTATTCAAATGGATAGTCATGATGGAACAACAGAGAAATGAATGAATTATGTAAAATATCATAATTAAATAAAACGAACACCTATTAATTTATACCTTTTTAAAATTACGAAATTTAATATTTAGAAATAAATTATAATTTTTTCAGTATTATCTGCTAAAGAATTTGTTCTAAACTATATAATTTTTAAGAGTAAATTTTCTTAACTTACCTAATCGCTTGCAATTCGCAAAATATAACTAGTTACTGTAGTAACGCTTTAAAAGTGGGTATCGATAAACGTATTTGAATTGTTGAGTCTGTAACAATATTTTGTGTATTATAATCACACAAACATCTCTAACTCAAGTCTCAAGCTTCATGGATGCGCGGACATGAGCTCTCCATACGTCCCCATCCTGATCAGATGTTTTTCCAATAATTCCACGTGTAATACAACTTCTCAATATCAATGTTATGCTCAAAGGATCGATTATGAACTAATTGTCCCGATTTACTACTATGTCCTACTGTGAAAATGCTGACAATAATTTAATTGACTTTGACATTACATATAACGAACTAACTAATTCAATATCACTGTTACTGATGAACCCGTAGGTTCATGACCGCGAACATAAGCTCTCCATATATCCTTATTCTGAACTAATATCTTTCAATCATATTCCCTCAAATTATGGTTAATGTTATTCTCTCACCTCATTCTTGCTATACAAACTGGGCGTTTTCCCTCTGGTTTTCCTACAATACTTTTTCATGTGCCTCTTTCAATCCCCATTAGTGCCACATGTCCTGCCCACCGTAGTTTATGATACTTAATTGTATGTAGTCTTCTTTATCCGCCTGTTTGTTCATCTCTCTTTGGTCCAAATACTTTCCAAAGAACTTTATTCTCATTTACACTTAATCTTTCCTATTCTTTAATGTAAGAGTACATGTTTCGCATCCATGTAACTGAGAGAATAATTTTTTTTCTTTTCCAATGTATCTTTTTTGAGAAGAGTTGGGACGACAATAGTCTCTGTTATGCAGAATACAGTGAGTTTACTGTACGACGTGGCCGGCGGTAGCGCGTGCAGGCGAGGTCAACACTTACTCCCGGCGAATCGCGTATAAACCAGCAAACTCAATTCACATTAACAGTTTTTTAGAATAATATTTGTAGAATAAAAAACAAACGTACCTTATCACAGGAAATATTGGAAATGCTGTCCTGCATCAATACATCTACGACATCGTTTGAGGAAATTTGCATTCACACGCATTAGTTCAGCTTCCGAAATAGCGTTAATTTCTGTCCTCATATTTTGTTTTAATTCGTCTAATGTGTGGGGGTTAGTTTTGTAAACTTTATTTTTCAAGTTGCCCCATTATCCACTATGTATCTTCTTCTTCTTCTTAAACATAATTTGTAGGATTTTCATCCTGTTTATTTCCAAAATCATTCCTCGGAGAAAGACGTATTGGATGTGCATTCAGTCTATCCATCTCTTGGCTGGTCTTCCTCTTGTTCTTCTCCCGTCCATTGATCTATCTTCTTTAGCTTTTTTTGCAAGTCGGTTTTCTTCCATTCTTTCTATATGACCCTTCCAATATTTTCGTCTATCTATAATAAATTTGGTTATGTCTTGAATATGACATTTGTCCCTAATTTCTGTGTTGTGTATTTTATCAAATAATGTTTTCTCCTGAATAGTTCTCCTGAATATATTTTCATTTCACTATGTATCATTTATTATAATTGTTGTTATATGTATAATTTAACCCTGGTGAAGTGGAAGAGAAGACCTTACGGTCTTAACTCCATCAGGTAAAATAAATAAATAAATAAATAAAAATAAATAAATAAATAAATAAATAAAATAAATAAAAGTCGCATGACGTAAGATCAGGAGACCGAGCGGGCCATAACCCCCTACTGATTATTCTATTCTCAAAAATTTCAGCTGTATGCGCTGTGGCAGAGTCCTGCTGGAAATATCCAGTCGACATTCAGTGTCCGTCAACTGTTCGAAAAATGGTGCCAGTGTATTATTTCTGTAGCTTTCGGCATTTATGGTACCATCATAAAAATAGGCCCTACTATTCGGTAACCATTTATGGCGCACCGTACTCCGAATTTTTGATCATGCAGTGGCGTTTCATGAACGAAATTTGGTTTTTCTGTACCATAATACCGGTGTTCTGTGATGATACATGACCATGTAAATGAAACCATTCTTCGTCATTGAAAATTATTAATCGTGGATCGATTGTTCCAACATTAACATTCCTCAAAATCCATTTACAGAAACTTACCCGACTCTGGTTATCACGTGGTAGCAATTCCTGGACAACAGTAACCTTGTATGGTTTTAGCTTTAAAAGTTTTGTAGTTTTCCATGCTGCAGCTTTCGAAATGTCGGTTTCTTGTGCAAGACGCCTAACAGATTTTTGAGATGAGTTTTCTAACCTTTCTCCGATTTCCTCTAGTTTCAGCTCCGCAAGCACACACCGTTTTACGTTTCTTTTCTTATCAAGAATTGATCCCGTCTCCCTAAATTTATTGACAAGCAAACGAACGGCCTCTCTACTCGGAACACGCACGCCTGGATAATTAGCTTGAAATCGTCTTACAACTTCCCTACAAGATGATGTAATAACATACGAATCGTGCATGAATATTCTTTGTTGTAATATATACGTAGGCACTATAGCATGCATTTCCAGAATTGAGCCTATATTAATGTTTTGTCCAGCTCTTTCCTAAAAAAATTACCCTAATTTGTTATTAACTGTACAGTACCATCATATAATGTATTTCTATGTGTGAATATATATTTAATTTCATTGATGTTTAATTACAGTCCCATTTTCTTAGTATTACTCAAAGAGTGTGCGTGTTGGCCTTTAGTATCTCATCGCTATCGCCCAATGATACATCATCAGCATAAACTGACAGTTTATTAATACCATTAAGTTGTACGCTTTATTCATCCTTGATTTGATGCCATGTTCAAGTACAAAACTGAGCAGTAGAGAAGATAGTTCATCTCTTTGCTTTAACCCATTGTGAGATTCAAATATTCGTAAAACCAGACGCACACTACTCTTTGTGCCATTTAGACATATTATGCACAGGGTACTGTATAATTTATACCTCTTAATTGAATCTTATGCCTTTTTAAGTTGTCATTACATCTAAAATAATTTACTATTTTATCTCCCTTTGAGATTTCAAATAATATAACGGTGTTATATATATGTTACAGAATATACACCATCCTTTTATGGCTACCTGCTAGCAGAGGTTTCTCATTACTATGGAAACAGTATGACGAACTTTTGACTTTTTTAGCTTACTAGTCCTTTTTAACCTTTTTTAGGTCCTAATGGCTTTTCTTGCAACTTTACCTTCTTTTGACTACATATATACCATTTGTATAATTCAAGAATTCGCAGAGTGTAGTCTTAATTCCAATTTATTTTAAAACACCATCTAGTTTTTCTTTCTGTGTGTATCCAATATGTTTTAACACTACTGTACCTGTTACACACTTAAAATTGTCCTTTTTTGGTCATAAAGTGTCAAACTTCGTTCTTCAGAACAGTGCTAATACTGTGAATTGGTTAGTACCTTAAGCGTAATTGGGATTTCTTGAAAAATAAAAAAATAAAAGAAGTTGAAACATCTTGATTCTAAGCAGGCAATTTATCTCCAAGAATCTTTAGATTTTTCCACTATATAAATATCACATTAGGACAAATTATAATGTGTTTACTCAAATAATGATACATTACAATGGATTCTATAGTATTTAATTCTGTCTGTAAAATTGCTACAAATTAAACATTTTATTTGTTTACAGAAGGTGTTTGAGAAAGCGATCATTATGAATAATTATAAAAACGTGGACTGTAAATTCTATTACAAGTCCACATGTAAATATGTAAGTAGAGGCCATTTTTTAATGTTATATTCAAATTATTAATATAATTTTCTTATCATTTCCCCTCCACCATTATTTATTCTGTAACACGAAAATGATCTGAAGACCAGTTTTAGTAATATGAATTAATGAATACAAACTCAGAGGAATTAACTAAAAGCATAAATAAGACATGAAGAGAAAATTAATGTTAAGGAGTTGGAATGAATTGACCTTGATTTTGTGAAATTCTCTCAATAACAGGATTCAAAATTGTAATCCGGGATACATTTGTACGTTCAACGGCTAGATGACGCGAATGCGGAGATGTTGCTTTAGGATCGTTTCACTTTCATGAAACCAATTACTATAATGCATTTTATTATAACTTGAATAACATACGGTGATGATACATTTTAATTTGAATATCTTTTTGAATTATACATTTAATAACGATCCATTTAAGAGAAGAGGACGATTTTAAATAGCAAAATTAGTAAAGTTTCATATTTTTATTTTTTGACATAAAAGTACTCCTTGATATATTAGCAAATGTGTTCACGTTATATGTAAGTCCTGGAATATTTTTAAATGAGAATCGGATCATTAGGTGTAGGAGTACACCCGAAACGAGAATTTAAAAATAGGTTTAGCAGACGTAAGTTTTTATGTTTCGCGACGAAACTCAGTATATGCTATTAAAATAAAATTATAAACGTATCCACAAAAGATTGGAAAAAACGGCCGTTATAAATAGGAATTTAATAGACTCCCGAAATAAAAAAATCGCTCAAGCAGCCGCTATATTTTCTAGCCGGCGTGTTTACTTCGAAACAATGTAACGATATATAATGCAATTTACTTACACCTTAAATTAATAATATATTGTATTAGATAAATTTGTTTAATTTATCTAATAGTATATTTTAAAGAAACTAATATAAAAATTAACAGAAAAAATGTGTCAAATTATATAATTCTATTATATTCCATAGTAATTCTGCCGAGGAATCTTTCGCTGGAATCATAGCATTTTCATTCTATGCTTTGCAGCTTTACTAAGCAATTATAAGTGTGATAGCTTCCCGTTGCTTTTTACACCGGTGATAGATGATGATTATTATGATAAGGATGATTATGATGGCCGGATGATTTTCGGGGACCGTTGGGCCTTAAGCGTCTCGACATTTCTCTTACTAGGTGAGAAAAAAACTCCGAAAAAAAAAACTCACGCTGGTGCTTCTCCCGACCGGGAATCGAACCCGGGCTCGCTGCGTGACAAGGCAGCTCGCTACCTCGAGGATACAGCAGTGCAAAAAATTATATGGGTGATTATACAAAAGTTGGGTAGCTTTTAAAGTTATTTTGTTTATTGCACTTTTTATATTAAATTCCTACAAATAGATTTTGAGATATTTAGATTTTTTCTGAATTTATCTGTCAGGGGACTGACGTGGGTGACATAGTACTAATTAAAACGCCATTTCATAAGATGCCATTTATTAACATTTTGAGCAAATTTCTTAAAATACTAGTAATGACACATATTTTTTTAAATATTACTAATGCAGCCTAAATCATTTATGTAACTAATAGTATGTAATACCGTAAGGACGTTGGTGTACTAGCTCAGTCTTCTCCATAGTTTGTATTTGTCTACTACATTTCCAGATATAGTCCATTTAAACTTCACTTTTTCGTCATGACTTTGTATTTTACTGTAGTTTTCTTCTAATTGGATTTTAATAACTTCACCGAAAAGGGCCTTCTTCACTAATACCTTTCGTTTAGTTATATCTTCACCATTTCTTCAATTCTTGTTTTTGGAATTTTTTCAACCGATTTTAACTTTTTTAAACTGTTTTTAGCTCTTTTATATGTTTGACGCTGAGTATGTAGTTTAGTCTTGAGTTGTTTGATTACAACTTCCATCTTTTTGAGTTTCTTATTTCTATGCTTTCTCTGTCTTTTGCTTCTCTTCTTTCCTTCTTTCGCTCTTTGGTTTTTCCCTAATCATATGTTTATTTTCCTTAAGAACTATTTGTAATGCTTGTATTCCATCGTTAGTAGTTGATGGTGTATTCTGGCGTATAAAATTATGAGTCGTTCGGTTCAACAGTTTTTTTTAATAACAGCGACAATAGTACTTGATGCGAGTTGTGACATATATTATTAATTATATTACAGATTATATTTAACTAATAAATTTCCTTATATAAATGGCAATATTTAATAAACGGCTATTTGACTGTGCGTTTTCAGGTTTGTGACATCCCAAAGTACTGACTTTTGAGGATTTCTTGTGTTTTTAACAACTTGTTTTTAAAAATATATAGCTGAAATTGGGTGAACAAAAAATTACTATTAACTATATTAAATTAATGTGAAATAATAACAAAATGGAATGAAATGGAATATCTATTCACTGATGACATCGAGTTACCCAATTTTTGTAGATTCGCCCATATAATAATATTCAGAAAGTAATAACTCAGTTTGTGTTTAGTTTTAATTGAAAATCAGTATATTTTAAGTTTAATGTATAGTCCGTTTTTTTGGCGCATGTGGTAGCAAGCCTACTTCAAGACTAGGGGGCCCGGGTTCCGTTACCGGGGCCGTAGAAAATGTTTATGATTAAATTAAGTTAATTGCAAAATTTTTAATCTTTGGGCCAGGAGAGAAGGTGATTTACAGTTTTAACAGCTAGATTATTCACCGTATTCACGAATTAAATTGAAAATCCCTCCGTAGTATATATGTCGAGAATCCACTTGACGATAAGACTGTAGGGCTCCATGGTGCTTTTAGTCAGGAGTAGGCTGTGGCAGCGGGTCTCGCCTTCTCGCCAGGGGTTGGCTACGTGGTTGACAAGTTTTCACGTTATACTTTTTCTTGATCATCATCAGTTGTCATACAATATACTTTAAAAAAGGCATACGATTCAGTTAAGAGGGAGAAGTTACATAGTATCCTTCTGGAGTTCGGATTTCATAAAAAGTTAGACTTATACGAATGTGTCTAAATGGCACAAAGAGTAGAGTGCGTGTAGGCAAACAGTTTTCGGATACTTTTGAAATTCACAACGGAGTAAAGCAAAGAGATGCACTATTTCCTCTACTATTCAATTATGTATTAGACCATGCCTTAAAATCATTGGGGAATGAAGAGGGCGTACAACTCAATGGTATTAATATGCTGTTCGCTTATGGTGATTATGTAGTATTAATGAGCGATAACAAGGAGATACTAAGGTTCAACACACACAATCAATTGGATAATACTAAGAAATTGAGACTGGAAGCAAACATCGATAAAACTAAATGTATGTTGATACATATAAATACGTTATATAATGGTAATGGACAGCTAATGAGGAATGAATACAATTTAAAAAAGAGGCTGATTTAAAGTTTCTAGGAACATTAAGAACTAATAGCAATGAGATGCACAAAGAAATTAAACACATTCTCAATTCTGGAAACTATTCATTACAGGTGTCGTCCTAATTCCTTTCAAAAAACGTTGAACTGAAGATACATAAAACAGTTTTTCTCCCAGTTATATTATATGAATGCGAAACATGGACTTTCACTTTAAGTGAGGAAAGAAGATTACGAGTATTTGAGGATAAAATTCTTCGGAAAATGTTAGGGCCTAAAAGATAAACAGACAGGTGAATAGAGACAACTGAATAACAATGAACTCTTGATATCTATAGAAAGCCAGATGTAATAAGGGCAGTTCAGTCTCGTAAGCTGCGATGAGCAGGACATGTGGCACGTATGGGGGATGAAACAAGGGTATGGAAGTTTCTGATAGGAAAACCAGAGGAGAAACGCCTAGTTGGTAGACCAAGAATGAGGTGGGCGAATAACATTAACCATGATTTGAAGGAAGTAGATTATACAGGGGATAATTAGAAAGCATTAGCTCAGGATAGGGATGTAGGCCATGAACCTATGGGTTGGATAGACCTAGTGAGTTAGTTGGTTAGTTAATGTAGCAGGGAATTAGTGAACACAGTACTTTGTAATTCGAGCGAAAATTCATATGCATATCTATCTACTTTTCACGTAAATTAATTTTGATTTTTTGTTGTATTTTTTGTCAAACTCTGTTTTTTGTAAAGCTAACTATGATATGAACTTGCATTTGAAGTTTCAAAATATTAATTCTGCTTAGTTGTGGATTAATAACAAAGGCTGACGGCGGAAGCAATCATAGTCCATTTTACTTTCGAAGACGACTTGATAGTGACATTTCATAGATATAAAAAAGTGTTCCCCTCATTTTACCTGTACCTAATATTTTTATATGTTAATATTTACATATATATAAAGAAAAATAAATGTTTGTGTTAGGGTTGGTGAGTAGCTCAGTTGTTTAGAGCGCTAAGATACAAATTTATAGATCTCGGTTTCAAATCCCGACTGGAGCACTTATTTTTCTTTTCATTTCATAATTGACCTTCATTGCTAAATGTCAATAATATGGTTATAAGCCTTATCGCATCTAAATATACAAGCGTTTCTGCTATAAAATAAAACAAAAAAAATTATCTTTAAATGTGCTTACTTGTTATAGTAGCCACTAGATGGCAGTTGGAACAATATTCCGCTGCTTCTCGTGTAAATAGAGAATATTAGGATATATAAGAGAAAAATAAATGTTTGAAAATGAATTGATTTGGTGTTTGCTTGATTAGAATCCATATCCAATTAATTAAATAAAAATAAAACTTAAAGTATTATGTGATTTTCATATTTATTACAATATAAATTTTTAACAGCTGCTTTGGTACTTTGTACCTTCTTCAGACATGATTACAAATGTCTGAAGGGGATACGGTGTACTGAAACAGCTGTTGCAAATTTATATTGTAATAAAATGAAAATCACATAATACTTTAAGTTTTATTTTACTTTAATTAAACGATAAATATTTGTATTAGGATTCCTGAGTAGGTCAGTTGGTTAGAGCGCTAACGTATAAAGTTAAAGATCTCGGGTTCAAATCCCGACTCAGTCATTTATTTTTCTTCTCATGTCATAAATATAGTTATAACACACATGTATATATATATATATATATATATAAACCAGGCCGGGGGTCGATAGATTTTTTAGGATGGAAAAATCCAAGGAAAAAGTCCTCCGGGAGGGACTTTAAGCCGTGGGCCCCGAGTCTGAAAATTTCAGGGTCGTAAAAGATCCTTAAGCCTGAATGAAAGGCCTCTAAGCAAAATTTACAGAATTTTCCCGTCCTAGTACTACCTTGGTTTCCTTGATGTCAGTATGAGGCGGAACGCTGACCACGGACCACTTAAAGGACATCTATACGAAAACAAGTGCAACTAAATTAGTATGGTTCAAATTCTTCCTTGTAGGGGGAGAGCGCCTAAATCTCTGTTAAGGGAAACATGAGTTTACAAGGCAAGATATATATATATATATATATATATAATACTGTTAATATCCAGTGTCCTTACGCTTTTCTAGATCCCTCAGAACAGTTGGATCTTGAGGACGCTTAATCCATAGTTTGTTACTTGGCTTCCTGCATCCTTTATATATAATCGTTCCTTTCCGGTAAGAGTTTCTTACTCCAGGAAATCTCTGAAAATAATATTTTGAATACAGTTTCATTACAGATAAAGTCAGGAAATATTTAGTCAATATTATATCACACAAAATTGTTTTATTTTATTAAGCTTATCCAAATGTGTCAGCCAAATGTGACAAAGCATATTTGACAATGACGAAGGATAATTATGAAAAATATATAACATAGAGACAATTGAAATACAAAGTACATTTTACAGTAGTATAGAATAAGAGTGAACTACAGTGTAGTTGAATGGACAATTATGGATGCAAGGAAAAAAAAATCAGAAGTAGAATTTTGATTTCTCAATTGGAAATAGATGTCTTCAGCGAGATAGTTACAAGTCGTGCTACGAAATCTTTGCCAGTTGTTAATTGCTTCAGGAATGCTTGTTTTTTTTTTATATATTGTACCTTTAGCGTCTATAAGTGATATTTAAAAGGAGATGTTAACCAGATGGTATTTGTCATTTCTATTAAAAGTTCTTCTCCATAAAATGAGTAGAAAGATGAATATAAGGAGTAGGGAGAGAATGGTGAGAAAAAATGAAAGGACAAAAACTTGCATCCAGCACCGAGTGCCGAAGCTGGCAATGCTCATCAGAGCAAGTACACCGCTGCCAGGATGGACACACTGTCGAGCAGCTTCTCGCAGCGGGTTGATGACGATAAAGACATTCGTTGCCCTGAAATGTTCCAGAAAAACTGTCAAATATTTCCCGACGTATTAATTACTTTCCACATTTATGGAGACTCCAAGTTAATTTGCAAGGATTTTTGTTTAGTACCACATTCTTAATATTAGCTACAACGCAGTATATTAATGTATTGACATAGGCTTTCACCCTTGAGGAAGCCAGACGTAGTCTCTGGCGAAACGTCGGGAACTTTAAGCCTCGAGACCATGGCCTACTGCCCGGAAATCTTCTTCAAGATCATCACAGTTTATTAAGTTTATAAGCTCTACCTGAGGACAGAATTGAAATATGAGGATTGTTTTCCACTATTTTTCATTTTTAATAGTTGGACAGAGTGAATTTCGTTAATCCATTCACTTTTAATTTGTAAAATTGTTTTAGCACTTGGTATTACATTACGTTAAAAATTTTAATAGTGATTGGTACAAGGACATATCAATGGATTAGTGCAAATATGTGTTAAGTATTATTATATGTTTTCCCAGAAACTGAATTTTAAAATTAAATAATTATTAAACAATATTTACTGTACAAAATTTAACTGCTACATTATAAAAAATTGTTCTCCAGTTGGATTTCAAGTAAAATATTTGTACACAATGAAATATACTTCCTCCACATTCGTTAAACATGTATGTTTGTTCTAATGCCACCCACTGAACTCTACGTGTCTCGGGATCCACTATGAGTGGTTAAATGGCATTAACATGGTCTGTTTATAATTTACGCACCACTTTACTAAGATTAAGTTTTCCTAAAATATGTATAGATAGTAACAGAGGATGTGTTTATGTTTAGTGTGGTGTAAAGTATGATAGATGATGATGGAGAAAAGGTATAATGTAAAACCTTGTCCAATACGTTGCCTACCCCTGGCGAGAAGGCGAAACCTGTGAAAAGGCCTACTCCTAACTAAAAGCAAAATGGAGGCCTACAGTCTTATCGTTACATGGATGCTCAACATATATAGTAGGGAGGGATTTTGAAAATAATTCCTGAATCCGGTGCACAATCTAGCGATTAAAGACTGATACACCATCACTGATAGCCCCAAGATTGAAAATTTTGCAATCGATTTAATTTAATCATAAACATTTTTTACCGCGCCGGTAACGGAACCTGCGCCCCCTAGTCTGAAGTAGGCATGCTACCATATGAGCCAAGAATTCGGTCTATGCATTAAACTTAAAAAAAAAGAAAAACTGATTTTCAATTACAACTAAACGTAACAAACTAAGTTGGTACATTTTATAATACTATTGTATAATTTGACATACATTTAAATATTTTATGTTAATTTTTTCTATCACTTTTTAAAAATATAGCATTAATTAAAATAAACATTTTTATGTAGTAGGGTAGATTGTTAATGTAAGAAGTAATTAAGTTGCATTACATATCATTACATTGTTTCGGAAAAAATATGCCGGCTAGAAAATATGGCGGCTGCTAGATCGATTTTTAAATTTCGGGAGTAAGTTAAATCCCTATTTCCGACGGCCGTATTTCATAATTTTTAGAGAATACGTTTCTAGTTTTACGTTAGTAGCATATACTGAGTTTCGTTGGGAGATATAAAAAAACTTACGACTGCCAAAGCTATTTTTAAACTCTCGTTTCGGGTGTACTCCTACACCAAAATATAAGATTCTCATTTAAAAACATTTGAGGGCTTATATATATATAAAACGTGCACACATTTGCTAAAATATCAAGGAGTACTTTTAAGTCCAAAAATAAAAAATATGAAACTTTACTAATTTTGTTATTTCTAATCGTCCTCTTCTCTTAAATTTATTGTTATTAAATGTATTATTCAAAAACGTGTTGAAATTAAAAGGTGCCATTACTTTTTTTCAAATTATAATAAAATACATTATAATAAACGGGTCCTTGGAAGTGAAACGATCCTGAAGTAAAATCTCCGTATTCGCGTCATCTAGCGGTTGGATGTGCAAATGTCTGCTGGATTAAAATTGTGAATGCTGTTATTGGGAGAATTTCACAAGATAAAAGCAAATTGTTTTCAACTCCTTAACATTGCTATCCATTTCCTATTTACATTTTTAGTTAATTATTCACAGTTTGCATTTATTAATTCATACTACTAAAACTGGTCTTCCAATCATTTTCGTGTTACAGGATGAGTGGTGGAGGGGAAATGATAAGAAAATTATATTAATAATTTGAATATAAAATTAAAAAAATGACCTCTACTTACATATTTACATGTGGACATGTAATAGAATTTACAACCCACGTTTTTATAATTATTCATAATAATCGCTTTCTCAAACACCTTCTGTAAACAAATAAAATGTTTAATTTGTAGTAATTTTACAGACAGAATTAAATGCTATGGAGACCTCTGTAATGTATCATTCTTTGAGTAAACACATTATAATTTAACCTAATGCGACATGTACAGCGGGAAAATCATAAAGATTCTTGGAGATAAATTGCCAGCTTAGAACCAAGATGTTTTAACTCCATTTTGTTTTAATTTTTCATGAAATCCCAATTACGTTTAGGTATTAATCAATTCACGGTATTAGCACTGTTTTTATGAACGGGGTTTGACACTGTCTGACGTCAAAATGTACAATTTGAAGTAACTGATACAAAAGTGTTACAACATATGCTATTGGATACAAACATGGAGATTATTTAAAGTGGAGTTAGAACATTCTGGGGCTGAGGAGGCAAAATATTGCAATATGTAACTAAAGGAAAATTTAAAAATAACAAGTTGTTTCTAATGATGTCTAATTGAAAATACAATTTGCCACAAACTTGTAAATACTTTGAAATTAATTTTATTTTCCGCTAGAGTTATAAAATTATCATTCTGTTTCTTAGGGTCTACTGAAAATATTTTTTTTTATGTTCGAGATAAGTGAAATAATTTATTCTTATTCTAAGTAGTATAATAATACAAAATATTTATGTAATATTTATATAAATATGGTTTCCCTGACTATCAGTCATGACCTAATTGTCCAGGAATCTTAATTTTACAGACGTCAGTGAAATCCTTCATTGTTTAAATTAAACAAATTTCAAAACAAGTGTCTCTAAATCTTGTGTTTTTAATGTAAGGGTTGATAAAAATTAATAGCTTTTCTTTTTTCTGGAGAGTTAAGAAATACTGTCACAATCAGGACGGATACAGTTACTGCAGTAATTATGAAAGGATGTTCTTAAAATAAATAATCTGTTCTTATTTTCAAATTATCAGACTGTTTCTTAATATAAAATAATCTATTATAATATTGTAGAGATTATTTCCATTTGTTCTTTATACAATAATTATATAAACACACGTGACCTTCCACAGTAGAATGTCAGATTCTTGATAAAGTATAATTATAACTAGGTTATGGTACTCCCCTTATTGCAGAGCTCATTACAAAGTTTGCATCCTGGTTTTTTGTGTTAGGGTAATTATTAGGTGTTTGTTAACCTTTTTTGTCATTTATCACAACACATTGCTTGACATTTAATTTGTATTCAAAGTAAAATTATCCCATTACAGGCCTTAAAAGTCACTTGGTGTAGTTGGAGGTTAAGGTTTGCACAATTTTTACACAAACGACACTAGACGTCAACCGGGTTGTCAGCCCTGTATTGACGACCAACTTTTATTTGAAGAAACATTTTATACCGGTACTCATTTCTGTTAGAGGCTGAATAAACAGCACTTTATGGGTATGCAGCCGATTTACACCAGTTTAAAATAATGACACAGTCGGAACTGAAAACCTGGTCTTTCTGACTTGTGTTGTATTGTCTTAACCAAATACTCCTGGTTTCTCTTCACTTGTTTCTTGTTTGCAAATTATCTGTGTACATTTATAATGGAATCTTCCACTGAAGTAAAGAAATATTATTTACATGGATAGATGAACATTTCAATTGAACAATTTTATAATAATTTCCTTGCCATCCCATTATCATTTCGAGTGAATTTCAGTACGTTTATCTCGTTAAACAATTCAATATTATTTTTAGATACTTAGATGCAATCTATGCAACCACAAAAGGAAGAAATGGATAACAAACATATCAACAACTGTAAAGTCGTCAAACAGGAAACTTCCAAAACTTGAAAGTACTGGAGAGCAACACGGATAATGACCTGAGTGTTAGATGCCTCGCATTAAACACCAACCAACCAACCATATAATTTTAGTGACCATATACAATTATAAAAGGACAATATAACAACAATTAGATATATAAATGTACTTAAATATACAAATTTAAATATAAATAATCGCATATCCCATAGATTCAAGTTGAATCAGTTTACTCGGCTATGGCGCGGTTCACTAAAGACAAGGCCTTATTAAATTTGTTTAGTCTTTGTGCTATTCAAATGGAGAGTCATGATGGCAAACAGAGAAATGAATTAATTATGATGTAAAAAATCACAATGAAACAAAGCTAACACAAATTAATTTATACATTTTCAAAATTATGAAATTAAATATTCAGAAACTAATTATATTTGTTTATGTCATCTGCTAAGTAATTTGTTCTTAACTATAAAATGTTTTAAGAGTAATTTTTCTTAACTTACCTAATCGCTTGCAATACGCAAAATGTAACTGGTTACTGTAGTAACGCTTTAACAGTGGGTATGGATAATATATTTGAATTGTTGAGTCTGTAACAATACTTCGTGTAACATTTCTAACTTAACTCTCATTATTAAACCTGACGCCGAGCGGACATGAGCTCTCCTTAGATCCCCATCCTGATCAGATATTTTTCCAGTAATTCCATGTATAATACAAACTCTCAAAATCATCGTTAATGTTAGCTCAAAGAAACGACGCAAAAATATATATCTAATTGCACCGATTTTTACTCCTCTTACTGTAAAATGCTGATAATTATATAGACTTTATCATTACATATAACTAACTCAAAATCACTGACACTATCGAACCAAGAAGTTTATGACTGCGCAGACATGAGCTTTCCACACATCCGTATCTTGAACTAATGTTTTCCAATCATCCCCTGTGTAATCTACTTCCCTCTAATTATGATTACTATTATTCTCTCACCTCATTCTTGCCATACCAACTGAGCGTTTTCTCTCTGGTTTTCCTACAAAAAGTTTTCATGCGCCTCTTACAATCTCCATTCGTGCCACATGTCTTGCCCACCGTAGTCTGTGATACTGTTCTTATTATATCAGGTTTCCTATAATGATCATGAAGTTCATTGTAATGTAGTCTTCCCCATTCGCCAGTTTGTTCATCTCTCTTTGGTCCAATCACTTTCCTAAGGACTTCGTTCTCATTTACTCGAAATATTTTCTACTCTTTAATGTAAGAGTACATGTTGGCATCCGTATAGGCCTAACTGAGAGAATCACACGCGCACACGCACACACACACACACACACACACACACACACACACACATATATATATATATATATATATATTTCAATTTATCGTTTTTGAGCGGAGTTGGGTCGACAAGAGTCTCTGTAATTCATAATAGAGTGCATTTCGAGAATTGAACCTATATTTAATTTCTTTGTGCATCTCTTTCCTATTTGTAATTATTGTTCCTAGGTGTTGGAATTCAGCCACTTCTTCAAAATTTACCTCACTTGTCATTAACTGTACATTACCATTATATAATGTATTTCTATGTGTGAATAAAAATTTAGTTTCATTTAGGCCTATGTTTGCTTACAGTCCCATTTTTTAATAGGCCTATTAATCAAAGAGAGTGCGTGTTGGCCTTTAGTATCGCTTAGCTATAATTTAATAATACTACATCATCAGTATAAACTAACAGCTTATTAATATCATTGAGTTGTACGCTTTATTCATTCTCTTAAAGATATGATGGCATGTTCTAGTACAAAATTGAGTAGTAGAGAAGATGGTGCATTTCGTTGCTTTAACTCATTGTGAGTTTCAAATTATCCAAAAACTAAACACACACTACTCTTTGTGCCATTTAGACACATTCCGAACTGCAGGAGGATACTATATAACTTATCCCTCTTAATTAATCATATGCCCTTTTGAAGTTTTCATTACATCTACAATTAATAATTGCTTACTTTATCTTCCTTTGAGATTTGAAATAATATAACCATGTTATATATGTTACTTCAAGATACGCCATCATTTTATGGCTACTTGCTAGCAGAGGGTTTTCATGATTATGGAAATAGTATAAGTAACTCAACCTTACTTTTCTTAATTGATTGCAATGTGCCGAGTTTAGTTTCGAATGAAAAACTTGATACCACTAGTCTTTCCCTGCACTCTTAAATTGTAATTAATTGTTTCATTATTCACTAAAACATTTGATACATTTCTGTCACGGGTAACGGTAGACTTGTGGACTCCTAACTGACGTATGAATGTACCCACCATCTTCTTCTTGGTCTGTCCTGGGTTATCTTTCCAGTGTGAATTTATATATATATATATATTCTTTTAGGTTTTCTCCTAGTCATAACAATGCAATTTTCTGGATAATGAACTCGATCTAAGTGTTCCTAATTTCCTAATTGATTTTTATGGTTTTTATAGCTTATATCAAGTTTGGTTCCCAAAAAGAAAAATACAAAAAATCGGATATGTACATACCTCATACGACCTAAGTTCGGGAAACGGGTGCTCTCTAGCGGGAGGTTTTTAACCAACCAAATTTATTTATGCCTATTTACCTATAGATGTCAACGAATGACATATAGTTAGCCTATCGCCTAAATGAGATATCTGAAAAGCCACTAAGGTATTATTTGGTTGGATGAATGTCGGTTAAATTTTGCGCAGAGGTAATTTTATTCCGGCTTGTGGTTCTTTTACAAGCCTGGAAGTCTTCAGACTCGGGACCCACGGCTTAAAGTCCCTCCTTTAAGACTTGTCCCTAGGATTTTTGCACCCTAAAAAATCCATCGACCCCCGCCGGATTTGAACCCGCCACCCTAGGGACTAGAGGCAAGTAACATAACTACTAGACCACCGCAGCCTACAATCAGTTTGTATCTTGCACAAACATAATGCGTGTACCAGCCGCCAGTGTTTGTAGTCTTTGTTCATTCTATCGCTACTTCAGTCTGCTAGCTGCATCTTTACGCTGATCCATACAATGGAGATTAGACTGATATAGTGTTTTTCACTTCTAGAAAATAGCATTGATCAATTAATTGGGTTAATTAGTTTCACTTACAACTTTGAAAGAAAGTGGATGTCCAATTTAAGAGACTATTCATTCCCCGGATGGGCATCAATGACCAATCACGATTCAATGAATTTTGATTTACAATCTATCCCAGTCGTGTTTCACCTCGAATTTATCGACTTAAGTTTATTATATTAAAGAAAGCTCCTCCTTTTCAACGTTCTGACCAGGTCAGAGCATTATTTTGCAGTGACTGTCTAAGAAATACGTTGAATATAGCAATTTATAAATTAAGATGTGTCCATTGCTGTGGTCTCGAGGTAGCGTGCTGCCTTGTCACGCTGCGGGCCCGGGTTCGATCCCCGTTCGGGACAGTTTTTCTGGGTGAGGTTTCTATCGGGGTTTTTCCTCACCTGTAAGACAAATGTCAGGAAAACTTTAAAGGCCCAAACGGTCCCCGAAATTATATGGTCGTCGCAATTATCATCATTCATATTCATCTTAGATTATGCTTAGGATTAGGGGCTCTCCTGACACACCACTATCATTAGCATCACCCATCATATCATCGGAGCAACGTAACCCCGCCTTCCAGGCGCCCCAACCTCAGAAGTGGGTTACAATTACGCCATTGCCAGGAGAGAGCACCAGAAATGTCTAAACTGACAAACTGGGAGCATTAAAAAAACAATATTAAGATGTAAAATTCGTAAAATAGAAGTGGCTCCCAAATTGTATATTTAGTGCACGAATGGTAAGCAGATACTGCTTGCGGGATATAATAGAAAAAAACATTTGTAGAAATTGATTATACCACAATAAAAGGAAACCCCTGTTTGCACTTTCTTAAACATATCATTTCCCAGGTATTTACGTCCCTGAAAAATACAATTATCATATTTACATCATAGGACATCAGAAATTAATTAATAATCAGTTTAATGTGTTTCACTTTTTCTCCACTAGGGTGCATTCTTACAATATTGTGATCCTTTGGCAATAAATAATATGAACTGGTTGCAGTGATAAACAGTGAAACATAACGTTTCTAATTTGTTTTCAAACATCGCCGTTTACATTAAATAAATAAATATTTTCAAATAACTATATTTAAATAATGATTTGTGAGTAAACAGCTTAATTTTATTCGTTAAATAGTCCTAACAAATGCCACTCTTGATTTCCAAATTCTCTAGATAAATTCACTCCTCACTTCGTGACATAGTGAATTTATCGATAGTCTGGAAATCACTCGTATGATAATACCATTACACAACATAAAATGTATCACCAAATCATTGAATAAAATAGGGGATAAACTCCTAAGCGTAACAGCGGTTAGCTGAGATGTGAATGATTTATCCCTTTTCAACGAAACTTGTTTTGACACGTACAACTGTGGCCAAAGAAAAATATGAACTAATGCATCACGTATAGTTTATTGGGCAAGAATTTTCTTAAAATACTGGTTTTTTGTGGTCATAATATATAAAATTCGTAGTAAGGCTTCTAATGGTTCCGTGGTGTCTTCGAAGCAAAGAAGAACCGTAGACCCAAAAAACACAGTAGACAAATGAAATATTATGATTTTGTGAAGATAGGAATCCGGCGTAAATTGCATAACTTTTTTTTCTATCCAAATCGACTACCAACTGTCGCGACATCGTATATCTCCCAATTCTTCCATGACAACCCTCTATAGGACTCTGAAGGAGATGAATTTCGTTTATGAGAAGAATAAAAAAATCGATGTTGTTTGAGCGCGGGACGGGAAGTTGTTTGATCTTGGTGTTATAGGTACCTCTCTCAGATTTTATATTATACTGATTTATGGTATACAGAGGTTTTTTTTTTAATTTAACGTGGATTATTCTTAAATAACTTGTGTATGAAATCTGTTTTTTTCGTGAATGATTATAATTAAAAAAATAAAATGCATAATTCAATAGCTTACTTACAAATGACTATTTAACTCATGCCCAAATTGTAGTCAATTACCAATCATGTTTCAATAAATTATCTTTTACAACCAATGGAAGTCGTGTTTCACCCCCCTCTTTATCGATTTCTTTTTATCAGCTCCTGCTTTTGTGGTAAAGAAAGCTCCTCCTTTTTAATATTCTGAACAGCTCAGAACATTATTTTTCTCCAACAAATACATTGAATATAGCAAATAATGAACAAATTCCTTGATTTTACTGAGTTGTTTACTAAAAAATAAATGAATAACCTATAGTATTGATTATTGTTTACAGTTTGATGTGTTTCATTATTTCTCCACTAGGGTGCATTCTTACAATATTGCGATCCTATTTGGCAATAAATAATGTGATCAAGTTGCAGTGAATATACATAACCTCACATTTCTGATTTGTTTTCAAACATCGCCGTTTATATTAAATATATAAATATTTTAAAATACCGGTAACTATATTTAAATAATGAGTTTTGAGTAAATACCTTAATTTTTATTAGTTAAATAGTCCTAAGAAATGCGACTCTTGACTTCCAAATCCTCTAGATAAATTCAGATGATTTGAAAATCAGTCGTGACATTACTTATGATAATATTATTCTGTAGTAACCATATTAGTATGATCGCTATTTAGATAGATAGATAGATGGAAAGCTCTGCGGCCATCACTTAAGTGTTGGCGGTGAGCGATCCATTTTGGTCCTCCTTAATAGGTAGAACCCCGGGTTCCTGTAAAATACATTAGCCCCGGTTTAAATTTTGAATTTAATTTTGAAGTTAATTAGCAGAGTGAAGTCGGAAGCGGACCTTTTGGGGTTCTATTCCAGCATTTGCTCTTTGGATTGAGGGAAACCGCTTAAAACCTCAATCGGAATAGTCGATCACGCGGGATCTTGCCAAGTTTGGCTTTCGGATGACTCTATATTGGGAGGGCATCCAGGCTTCTCTTTATTTAAATATAATGTGCGTACATTTCAGATTATTACAATTAATCATACAATTATGGTAACGTGCATTTTTTAATTTTTTTTTGTATTCTTCAGTTGTTGCTGTTCTATCTGTAGTTGTCAGGTGATGTCAGTTTCTCTGGAACTGGTGGGATGAACCTGTAGCAGTAAGATTAGTTATTAGTTTTTAATTTGTTGTGTTAATATATTTTATTAATGTACATTATATGCTAATGTTGTAATTGTAATTGAATAATTGTGTAATGTGTTTCTGTGTGTGTGTGTGTGTGTGTGTGTGTGTGTGTGTGCCCTATCAGCTTTCACTGGTCAAGTGTTGTCCAGGATCCATTTTGGACGCTTGTGTTTGTTGTTGGCTGTTTCATAGGTTCCCAGCGATGCCACGAGTGGATTATCATGGCCTACACATGTATTATAAAATTTAAGAGCCATGCGTTTAATATACTCCTCGATTGTTTCTACACCCGTTTGATCGTGTAATATGTCAACTGGTGTTACACGCGGTAGTTTTGTAATCATATATAATAATTTGTTTTGAAAAACTTGCAGTTTCTTTATGTGAGTTCTAGCGGCGTGTCCCCATATGGGGCTTGCGTACGTGAGTACTGGCCTTAATAGTGCCTTGTAGATTGTTAGCCCTGTGTTTATTCGAATTTTGTTATGGTTATTTAAAATAGGGTATAGCAGCTTCAATGTCCCATACGCTTTGCCTAAGGTATTTTGGATATGTTGTTTAAACAGTAGTTTTTTGTCGAGTGTTACACCTAAATAAATGGCTTCGTTTTTCCACTCGATATTGTGTCCATAAAGACTTAATTGTGGGGGCATGTATCGATATTGAGAATACCTTTTTGTATAAAGAACTGCTTGGCATTTATCTACGTTTATTTTTATTCTCCATTTTTCCAACCATGGTTCGAGAATATTAAGATTATTTTGAATCTGTCTAGACGCGTGTATTGTTCGGGAGGATTGACTAGTGATTAGAGTGTCATCTGCATACATATATAGATGAGTGTTGTTATGTCTATTGTCATGTGGAATATCATTTATGTATATATTGAAAAGTGTAGGTCCTAGAATACTGCCTTGTGGCACTCCACTATAGACGGGCCGCAGGGCGGATTTTGAGTTATGGAAAGCAACTTCGAATTGCCTATTGTTTATATATTTAGCTATTAAATGAATTATTCCGTCATCTAATCCTGTTTCGACCATTTTCCGTAGTAGGCCGTGATGCCACACTCTGTCGAAGGCTTGTTTTATATCTAAGTATAATCCAATCGTGACACGATTTTCGTTGAACCCTCTAGTGATATGTTCAACAAGTCTCATTAGCTGGGTTACTGTGCTATGTTTTGGACGGAATCCGTTCTGTTCATCCCGAATTACATTTAATTGTTTTAGATTGTGATTAAGGCGCTTACATATAATTTTTTCAGATACCTTACTCATTGTGTTTAATAATGTTATCGGGCGATAATTTCCTGGTTCTCTAGGATTTTTTCCAGGTTTGGGGAATAATATTATACGCCCAGTTTTCCATGTTTTTGGGAAATACTTCATTTCGAACATAGCATTTATTATTTTTGCTAAAAATGCATATCCGATGTTGGGTAATTGTTTCAGCACTATGTTTTGTATGCCATCAGGGCCAGGTGCTTTTCTATCGGGAAGGTGATTTATTAGCCATTTGACTTCTGAGACGTTTGTTTTTCTGATTTGTTTATTGGGTATTCTATTTAGAAATTCTTGGACCATTGTTTCCGTTTCCCTTGTAAATTGCGGGTTATTCGGAGGGTCATGTGGTACAAAGGTTCGCTCCAGATGATTTGCAAATGCTTCCGCTTTTTCCTGATCTGTGACGGCTTTCCCGTTAGGCAAGATGAGAGGGGGATATGTATCCGCTTTGTGTGTTACTTTTTTAACCATGTTCCATGTTCTCGGCATGTCCTTAGTATCTAGACTGCCGATTACATTTTCCCAGGTGTCTGACACGAATGTTTGTATAGCAACCTTGATTCTTTGTTGCAGATCATTCATTTCTTGCCTGTATTGCAAGTTATTGTGATGCCTTTGCCATTTTCTTCTTGCATCGTTCCTTTGCCTAATTAGGCGTAGGATATGATCTGGGAGATACGGCTGGTTGGTTCTAATAGATTTTTTTGGAATATTAGTGTTAATAGCCGTATTTATGCTATTTGTTAGGCTGTCTACCCCCGTGTCAATATCATTAGGCGTGTTTAATGGTCGATCTTGTAATGAATTTTCAATATCTATTTTTAATTGGGTCCAGTTTGCTAATTTGTAATTCGGGATTTGTCTTGTTTGAACTCTGCTTGGTCTACCTCTTAGTGTAAGGCGCACTGGGAGGTGGTCTGATTGGAGGTTATTTTCTACCGTGATATCACAGGGAATGTTAATATTTTTCATTAAAGCGATATCAAGAATATCTGGTCGAAAATGTATGTTATTAGGGTAGTGAGTGGGCTTATCTGGTGCCAGGATTTGAAAGCTCCTATTGGAGTCGTAAAAAAATCCCCTGAGTTTGTTGCCGGCCCTATTACTTGTTCTGCAGCCCCAATCAGTATGCTTGGCATTTAAATCGCCAGCTAGTATTATATTGTTATTTGTTCCTATCAGATTTTCTATATCATTTATGTCTATATCTCCTGGAGGATTATAAGTACAAATTAGTGTTACCGTATGGCGGCCAATTTTAAGTCCAATGGCTACGCATTCCGTCCTATTTGTGATGGGTAAGTCGACTAGGTTATGTTTGACGGTTTTATGTACCAAGATGGCCACACCACCGCCTTGTCTATTGTTTCTATCCAACCTATATGTTGAATAGTTTCTGTTGTTGAATTTTTCTCTATCCGTGAGGTGAGTTTCCGTTATTAGTGCTATGGGAATTTTATTTTTGTTTAAATAGTGTAGTAGTTCTGCTTTTTTATTACGGATGCCTTGAGCATTCCAGAATAGGATCCCAGTTCCCCTACTACCCATGATCAGTAGAAGCTCAATAGGGTGCTGACAAAGCGTGCAGCTACGTGTGGCAATACCCTAAGGGTGGGCTCTCTCCTCAGCGTGTCATATGCATCGTCTAGTGCATCAAATACCGCCGAGATGAGACCATCCTCGTGTATTGAGTGACTCTCACTCCTGTCGTCTGGTACGTTGTTAGCGTCCCGACGATCTGGGAGTGGACTATCACTATGTTGGTTATTGATTGGTTCAGTAGGACCTTTACTATACTGTATCCTGGCTTCCCACATCTTCCGCTGCTCCAGGAATCTGTTCTGCTCCTCTCGCAACTTTTGCCACTCGGCTCTAAGTTGCTGAGTTTGCCTACAAAGCAGTTCCTGTTGTTGCTGCAGTTGATGCTGAACTCGTCGGATTTCCAGCATTTGTGGGTCCTCTGATTGTGTGGGCTGGTATTGTTGCTGCTGGTGTTCTTGGGTATTATTATTGGGTCGAGCTTCAGGTGCTGGAGCACGATCCCGAGGCTCTTGGAGCCTTGTGGGCTGCGGCTGAGCCTGAGTTCTGGGATCTCTTTGGACCGCCAGAGAATACTCACGGTTCTCCGCCTCCCTCATGACTCTCTCGCCCGTTCTCAGTGCTTGCAACGCCTGTTCTCTTTGTGCTTGAGGAACGTGTTGTGGTGTATTATTGGGTCTGTTAATTCGTCTGTTTTGTATTGGCGTTCCTCGTGCTCTTTGTGGCGTGTGTGCAATGTTGTTTTGTGTAGTGTTGTTTCTGCCCCTGTTTCTAATGGAATTCATCACTGCCTTCCTGATTGGGCACTGATTTGAGGTTGCTGTGTGCGACCCTTTACAGTTTGCACAGCGTGGTGCGCAATTCGGAGGCAGTCTGCAGTCTGTGTCTGGGTGTGAATCAGCACAGATCCTGCAGCGTGGCGAGGCCATACATGATTCCCTGTAATGTTGGAATTTTAGGCAATTTTTACATTGCACTACAGGGTCCCTATTCCTGTATGGTTCTACCAGGACTGAGTAATAGCACAGACTTCTTAGGTTATATATTTGCTTATTTGCAGCGTTATCCGGAAGCTCCACTGAAAATAAGGGATAAGGAGCTCCAGTTGGGGATTTCATATTTTTACATTCTGTGATTTGGAAGCCTTTTACTCGAAGTGCTTCCTCAATTGTCTCTGGGTGGGTGTTACTTGGTACGCCACGGATTACGACGCTTAGGACCTTGCGTCTCGTTTCGATTATGTGAAAGGGAACCTGAGATTCTTTTAAGTATTTAAGTAGGTTCACATAATCCCTTCTAGTTGAAGTTTTAACCTGTGTACCCTGATTAGTCAGTACACAGTGTAGGGCTAGGGGAGAATACCTTGTTGTGAATGTATCGTTTAGTCTTGCCATGTCCCCTTGGTAGGTATTGTGAATTATGACAGGAGGCATTTGTTGTGTTGGTCTTGTCATAAATGAGTTTGCGGAGGAAACAGAAGAACCAGTAGAAGAGTTTGTGTTTCTTCTTTCCCTCCTTGTTTGTGTATTTGGCGTTGTGTTTGCTGCAGGTGGCTGAGTGTTTTGTTTTATTGTTTTGCCATTCCTGCCCACTTGTTGGTAATCTGTGTCGTCTGTTGTGCTGTATGTGTCCCTGACTTCCACATTTTGTGGAGTGTTAGTTGTCTGGGGTGAGCCAGGTTCACTGTGAGTTACTTCACACGCATTGCCAGTGTTTGAGGGACCCGCCTCAGAGTTCAGTATATTTTGGCTCTCCTGGCTTTGAGCAAGCTCTGCTAGTGTGCGGTATTCTCTTAAGGAATCCTGTGTACTGTTTGTCCTGTGTGTTTCGTTTATGGGCTCTGAGCATACAGAGTCCATGTCTGTTGAGACAGTAGGCATGCTCGTACCAGGAGATCTCTCACCCAAACCTGAGGATGGTCTCTCTCTGACCGGCATACGTGTGGCTTGATGTACTTCAGGCTTATCAGTGAATTGTAGTTGACGACTGATGCCTGGAGGTGATCTTTTTGATGTTTCTAATTTGTTTTGAGATTTAGTTTGTTTTTTTTGTTTTACTGTTTTATTAAGAGAAGGGTAGCTTCTCGTCCGAGTGAGTACCATTTTTAGATACTTAGAGTGTATAACACTGATATGAATATTTATGTATATATGATGTCCCCTCTACCACAGGCTATAAATCTGTGGAGAAGGGATTTCTTAAGTGCTAATTTATTTATATACCTATTTTGCTTATTTATTTTAATACTAAATTGTCTTAATTAATTATAATACTCCCTTAATTTAGAGTTTTCACTATTATCACTTATCAATTGGCTCGTTGGCCGAAATTTGTTAGTTACCGGACATCGTTGGACCTCTTGGCCCACGAACGACGGGCTTTGGGGCCATTAGGCCCGGGGTGGGCCTACCTATTTATTAAAACTTAATCTAGGTGGCTATCGTTTTGTCCTGTTATTTAAATTTCACACGCGGTATTATATAATTATAGCCGAGTGAGTTAGAATGTGCTATATATCTGTGTTTCTTATTTACTACTTAAAAAGATTTAAATTTCGCGCTCAGTTGCGGATTCAAAATGACCGCGCACTCAGGAGTAGTATCTAGGAAGCGGTGAGAACAACATGGCTGCCGGGAAAGATGGTGGGGGACAGCGAGTTGGAGGGGACAAGATGTCTGCGCTGGACAAAGCAACAGTCACAAATGACGCTTTCTTAATAACTAAACTACTACTTAACCTAGAGAAAATATAATTATGTTAAAATGATCAGTAAAACTTAATCTCTAACTTATGCTACAACTTATCTGTGTACACTAAGCATAAACCACTAATTATGCACACTAATTAGAGAGCACACGCTACACACGTCTTCCACTTCTAGCGGCCACCTAGACTCCTCGCTATTTAGAGTTTACTAGCTAATACCCAGCGTGCGCTGCTACGTTTAAATAAATGAAAATGAATGTGTTTTATGTTTAATTAAATAAATAAAAGGAAAAATAATTATAAATTTATATTTTTTAGATACCCCGTGCTGTTTACCTGGCGTTGTCTGGGGATCTATTCATCCCGATCTTCTTGGCAAAAAAATGAGCTGAAAGACAAAAATTAATCTACTTTTTTATGATTAGTTTAATAAGTAGAGTGTAAAATAATTATAAATGTATATCGTAATTATTTTAAGATTCCCCGTGCTGATTATCTGGTATTGCCCGGGAAACTGCTCATCTCGATCTTGTTGACATAAATGAGTTGAAAGACAAAATTCGTTATTGTGAGTTATCCGTAAAAGAATATCCGTCATGTGCTGCTATGCTTGCACAGGTATCTACGTACTTGTCTCGATCTTCTTGGCATCAATGAAAGACAAAAATGGTTATTGTGAGTTATCCGTAAGAGATACACATATGCTGTAGCGACTTTTTTGGAGAGCTTTTTTGAGATATTCAATTTTGTGTACATTAATTTTGTGTACTTGTTATGGTTTAGGCAGCGTAAGCCATTTAAGCGTCCAAAGAGCTGCTTTTTCACGTTTCCACTACAAAGGGAGATTTTTTAAGGGTGTAGGAGTTGAGTATTACAACTCTCTTATAGCCTATGTTCATCCCGGGAATCTCCTGAACATTTTGCAAAAAACCCCATCACAATCGGATCAACAGTATAGCCACGCATAAAGTACGAACAAACAAACAAACATTCATTTTTATATATTGGATTAGCAGCAATGAAGATAATTTTATTGTTCCGTAATCTTACGTTGATGCTGTACTCATGCTGTATTGGTTTCGGCCTTGTTTATGTTGTACTTTAACAAAGTCACAACAGGTATCCTTTCCGCAGGCATCTATGATTGATGGAACGATGCGCCATCTGATGTTAACGTGCTGGAATAACTGAATTTTCCTCTTCATCAACTGACATGCACGAAATAGTGTTATATTTAAATTTCTATAAATGTATACTCACTGTTAATCATTGTCATTTTTTCATATGTTATATCGTGTTTTTATTACCTTATTATTATTTTTTTGATAATTTTGTTCATACATAGTAGTTATATTATATAAAATGTAGATTGATCAGGGAACTATGTTTTCATTTACGCCGCTGGACAATCATGTCATTAGGTTCATGTGGCCAATGAAATTACACTTAACCACGTGCTTCTGTTTACATTACAACATAAACTAAGGCCGAAACCTGTATAGAAGGAGAAGAGGGAGATATATCTCCATCTCTGCGGCGTCAAGTGGCAACAGCGTTCCCATAAGAGATATAGTACTTTCTAGTCAATGGAAAGCCCAATAGGGAGCGCTGTTTCGACATCCTTAGTTTAGAAGGTATCCCAAGATTGAGATGGGAGAATACTTAAGCCTGACTTTAAGGAGGTGAATTATACAGGGAAAACATTAGCTCAGGATAGGAACGATTGTAAAGCATGAACCTCTGAATTATACAGGGAAAACATTAGCTCAGGATAGGAACGATTGTAAAGCATGAACCTCTGAATTATACAGGGAAAACATTAGCTCAGGATAGGAACGATTGTAAAGCATGAACCTCTGAATTATACAGGGAAAACATTAGCTCAGGATAGGAACGATTGTAAAGCATGAACCTCTGAATTATACAGGGAAAACATTAGCTCAGGATAGGAACGATTGTAAAGCATGAACCTCTGAATTATACAGGGAAAACATTAGCTCAGGATAGGAACGATTGTAAAGCATGAACCTCTGAATTATACAGGGAAAACATTAGCTCAGGATAGGAACGATTGTAAAGCATGAACCTCTGAATTATACAGGGAAAACATTAGCTCAGGATAGGAACGATTGTAAAGCATGAACCTCTGAATTATACAGGGAAAACATTAGCTCAGGATAGGAACGATTGTAAAGCATGAACCTCTGAATTATTGCTAATCATTTTCATCACGGTTATTAATGTTATCGTTATGTAATCACTGTTTAGGTCAAAGATTGAAATGACCTCAGAGGTTACACATATTAGAGAATTAGCCCATAATCATCCCATTTCGGGCAAGAACCTCCTGCGACTGCAGGGTGGCTTACGCTACACATTCGGGTTAGCCAACCCCTTGGGACTACCACTTCCACTTTTTTTTATGGATTGCTTCTATTTTTGTCTGTCTTGCGCTATTCTAGTCCACAATTTTCCTAGATGACACTTAAACACTTCACTCCCACGCTCTTTTTTTTTTTTTTTTTTTTTTTTTTTTTTTTTTTTTTTTTTTTGTCTTACAACTTTCATTTTCTCTGATCTGGGTTCTCATATAGTCGCTGCATAAGTCCACTTTTCAGGTTCCATTCGGAGCACATGACACCCCCCCCCTCATTGCTGACGTTGCTACGTCTTTTTTAGTCGTGTTATCTAGCGGATGTCCTCGTTCCTGAAGCGGCCTCTTCTCGTGATGTTTATTAGCTTCAGCTCCATTTTCCCTGCCACATTTCTAACATGGATGTTCCTTTTTGTGTTAATGCCCATGTGTCTGCGAGCCGTATGTTAACACATGTAATATATACATGTCCATGACTGCTTTTTTTCCATTTTTAGGCTGATGGCTTTTTTTTCTACTAGTTACACATATGGTGATATGTAAATACTGAGTAAAGCCAACTGCACTTATATCTGTAGCACTATCATCATACCTCACGTCGCGCCGTAACTCAATGCAATCATACAATTGTAGCAGATGGGAGAGGATAAGAATGAGCATCCAGCGCTTTAAAACTGGGCTCAATAAGCTAAGGGATCACAAGAAAAAAAAAAACTTGTCGAATTGATGGGACAAGTCCCGAAAGCGCTACAGTTAAATGGTAATTAAGTTGAGGAGACGGACCTTTCAGGTGAATATTCTATATTTTTATATTAATTTTGACTAGAAATCGCTTATAAGGAAACAGAAATTCTTTCAAGTCTCTAAGGAAACAACTGGTGGATTCTTCAAAACTTGATGAACATGACAAATAAATAGGCCTATTATCAGAACTTGAAGTTGAACCAATTCTAGGAAAAATACATAATTACAGAAACAGATGGAGTTAACTTGCATGTACTATCAAAACTTTGGGTTCATGGTCGGGCGGACCGCCATTCTGATATTATGTTTCCCAATTATCCCCTGTATAATGTACTTCCCTCAAATCAGGGTTAATTTTATTCTCCACTTCATTCTTGGCCTGACTACTGAGCACTTTCTCTCTGGTTTTCCTAGGAGTTTCCAAGCACCTCTTTCATTCCCGATTAGTGCCACATGTCCTGCCCATCGCAGTCTGCGAGACTTAACTCTTGTTTTTATATATGATTTCCCATAAAAATCATGTAGCTCATTATTATTTACTCTTCTCCACTCTCCTGTCTGTTCATCTCTCTTTGGTCCAACAATTTTTCTAAGAACTTTGTTCTCAAATAATCTTTTCACTTCCCTTAAAGTAATAGTCCATGTTTCAATCTGGAAAAATAAACAAATGGAGATTACATGTTAGAAAAATGATCAGAGAAAATACTGTCCTATTGGGAAACGAAGCAAAGATCGATCGCTTAGAAGATACTGAATGGGTAATGAGACCGGAACAGGCCACTACGCCTTTATTCCTGACTGCTTGATGATGCTAATTATCATAATACAGTATCTTTTATTGTTGTTATTATTATTATTATTTATTTACTGAATATTAATGTTTACACGTCTTTTTGTGCCTAAAGTTTCATTTTTTTCTCCACTCGTCTCTATCCATCCACTCCACGTCCTCCAGTCCTCTTGTTCTCATTCCAGTTCTTATTTATTGCATCCACGAGTTTCGGAGTCTTATTTTCCTTCTTCTTCCAGGTGGACACCATTCCAATGTTTTCCTGGGTAACCTTTCTTTCTTGTATTCGTCGTACATACCCATACTTACTTACTTACTTACTCACTGGCACTATCGAACCCGAAGGTTCATGGCCGCGCGGACATAAGCTCTCCATGAACCCATGTCCGCATTTCTTGACGGTTGTATTTTTATGGTGAAAGATCGTCACTCTTTCGCCCAAGGTACTTTTTTCGTCTGGCTTATCACCTTCGACCAGTCCGGCATGGGTAACCCTATCGGCAGCAATGCTACCGCCGGCATAGCTCTCAGGATCATTTATACCAGTTTAATTGCTTATATCTTATATAATCTACTACTGAATATCTAATATTCATTTTTTTCTCGTATGACAGTATTTCTTATTTTTTCTAATTTTGAACATCTTGCTGCTCTCCTCAAGAAATCCATTTCCATCGACATAAGTTTTTGTTCAATTTCCAAACTTCAGCTCCATATGTGACAGTACTTCTCACTATTGAATTATACATTTGTAATTTTATTACTTTTTTTGTTATATGTCTGTTCCATAAGAGTCCATTCATCATTGATGTTATTGCTCTACCTTTATTTATTCTGTTCTTAATATCACTTTCTTGTTTATCCTCATTATCTACTTTTACTTCCAGATACTCAAATTCTTCACATCCTCTAATATACACCTTTTGATCTTCTAATATTAAATCTTCGATTTCGGCTCCACATCCCATATAAAATGTTTTTTTCTAAATTTATTTTCAAACCCCAGTTATCGTATTCGTCCAATAATTTTCTGAACATAAACTGCATGTCTTCATATTCTTGAGCAATTATTATCTGGCAATCCGCAAATAACAGTGTATATAGGCCTATAGTATCTGTTGATCCATCTCCAATTGGTACTCCAATTCCTGAATATTTTTTGCTCCAGTTTGACAGTGCTTTATGTATAAATATCTCAATGTGGGTGATATGCTACAACCTTGAAGAAGGCCTTTTATCACTTTAATTTCTTCTGATACACATTTTCCAATTTTAATTTTAGATACTGCATTTTTATACACATTTTTATTGCTTTAATAAATATAATAATAATAATACTTATTACTATTAGTATTATTATTATTATATTTATTATTATTATTATTATTATTATTATTATACATCAATAGAATAAATAAGAATAAAATTCTCCGAAACAGATTCATCATTGCAAACCACTAGGACGAAGCAATGTAGAAAGACCCAGTAAAAGATGAACAGAGTAATTCTAACATGAAATCGGAACAGAAGTTAAGGTCTAATCCTTGATGCTGCTGCTGATGATTATGATTTATATGATTACAGGTTCATTATTATTATTATGCAATCGAAGTTTAAGTCATTTGGCATCACCAGGGAACTTGGGCCCGATCGGGGATAGAATCAGTGATCGCTGCGTTTGAGGCAATGGCTTTACTATTTCATTCAGAGAGAAAAAAAAAACTGGAGGAAGTAGGAAGGGAGGAATACTTTGTATACAAGGTGGCTGGATAACGTGCAAAGGGATTTGAAAAAAAAATTAAAATAGAGGACGAAAACATCAGAGAGATGTGAATGAAAATAAGTAGGTGAGACGGCAGTGCCACGGAGTAGTTATGGAATGTGAAGATAATAAATATAATGGGTAATAATATGACTGTAACTTGGCTACAGAGAAAGGATATTTGTTATTTTTCTATTGAGGATATGCCTGACCTCGGGATAGAGTTCAGCAGCTGCCCTTGTGGTCAAGGCGAATCTTCCCCCCACTAAGAGCGATTACAACAGCAAACAGTTTGACGGCTAGAGCAGATCCAGTGAGGGGACAACTTTGTCAGTGTGCAGTGTTGTCCGTGACCGTGATACCGCAACTGGAATTCACAGGTAAAAACTAGCATCCACTACTAACGCATTAGACGACCACAATCTTTAAAAAACCGATCCATATAACACAACACTACACGAAACTAATCATCACAAACAAAAAGAGAATAAATATAATATTGAAATTAGGCGATAATCAATGGTAGTCAATTAATAAACTGATGGTATATGCTTATGTTGTAGAATTGTTAGGTGAAAGCGAGGAGATACTAAAAACCAACTCATACATTATATTAAATAACATTAAGGAATTGTGGCTGGAAATTAATATCAATAAAAATAAATCTATATTCACACGAATTACTCCCTATATTGACGATATAATAGGTGGTCATTAAAAAAAAGGATTTAGAGGAAATAGGTCCACAATAGATAAGATTTTTTAACATATTATACCTTCTAAAAAAACAAATGACAATACGGTATAATAGCCAACTATATATAGACTTGAAAAAGGCAGACGATTGAAATAAGAGGTAGACATTGCAGACCTACAATATTCTATTGGAATTCGGATTTGTAACTTATTTCGAATTATTCCAATGTTTCAAAATGGTATGAAGAGTAGGGTCGTTAGGCACATAGTTTTAAGATTTTTTAAATTAAAATGGGTTAAAGCAAGGAGGTGCAGTAGCTCCTTCTGCTATTTAATTTTTTACTAGATAATGCAATCAAATATTTAGAGGATAACTATACTCCACAGGCCTAGCTTACTAGCTGATTCATGGTCTCACAGAGGTGGAGGATTATCTAGCCAATATTAGGGTGGTGGCATGTGGTCAGCATATCGGGTACCCCAACAGTTATAGCTGGTTTTCTTAACCAGTTTAAAGGATAAACAGTGTGTACAAATCAACAACGTTTTTTTTTTTTTTTTTTTTTTTTACCTTTCTCTTTGAATTGTTTGGTACGAGTATTTTGATGGGGTTAACATTTGTATTTTTTTTAATTTTGTGAATATGTTTAAGCAGTGATAAAGTTAGTGAAAAAAGGAATATAACCTCTAACGTATGCTTTCAAAACCATTTATCAGCTGTTGTTATATCCTGATGACATATTAGACCTATTTCTATGCGATAGCGTGGGATTACTAAAAAAGCCAACAAACACTTTTTATTAATATTTAATATGTTTGTTAAACATAATTTCATGAGATTGGTTAATAATAATAATAATAATAATAATAATAATAATAATAATAATAATAATAATAATAATAATAATAATAATAATAATAATTCATCGTTATCTCAGTCAAAAAATTTATTTATTCAAGTCGACGTTTCAATCTCTTAATGTGAGATCTCATGCCGACTTGAATAAATTAATTTTTTGATTGAGATAACGATTAATTCTTTTTTGTTATTGTTATTACATTTTGTTAAATAACATTAAGAAACTGGAACTGAAGTAAACATCAATAAATCTAAACGTACTATTAGATGGGAATGGACAATTAACAACAAACGAGGGGAATTTTGAAGAATTGGTGGAATTCAAATATGCCTAACCAGGCACAACAATTAAAAACAGAAATGCGACGCAAAAAAAAAAAAAAAAAAAAACATAGACTGAGCGTTGGAAACACAACCTGTTACTCATTACAGGAACTCTTGTCATCTCAACGCCTGTAAAAAATTGTTAACCTAATAAGTATAAAAGGTTATTCTTCCAATTGTATTATATGAATATGAAACATTAAGTCTTCCTTCAAGGAGGGCACGCCGTAGCGTAGTGGTTAAGACACTGAGCTACAAGCCGGAGGGTCGAGGGTTGAAGTCCCGTTGGGGTCAGGATTTTTAAACTGACCCAAACCCTCTGGCGGCACTATGGCCCTGGGGTAGACTCAGCCTCTAACGGAAATGAGTACCAGACGCTTGTTCTGGAGGCAAAGGCGGCCGTCACGCAGGGCTGACAACCCGGCTGACATAAAGTGCCGATTGTCTAGAAAAAGTGGGAGCCTTAACCTCCTACTACCCCAAGGGCCTCCGGGCCTGTTGTGGGATCACTTTACTTTACTTTACTCCAAGGGAGGGAATTTTGCTTAGCAAAATTTTGTTCTGAAGAGAGACGAACAGACAGGTGAATGGAGCAATTACGTAAGAACGATCTACATGATATTTATGGAAAACCACACATAATAAAAATAGTGAACTCTCGCAGATTGCGATGGGCAGGACATGGTGGACAAAAGAGGGACATGAAACGCTTTATAGAAAAGCCAGGGGAAACCGCACAGCAGGTAACTATAATTTGAATGAAGTGAATATTACAGAGAATGACTGAAAATCATTAGCTCAGGATAGAGATGTGTGGAGAGGTTATGTTTGCTAGGCATTGGACCTCCGGTGGCAGTTGATTAACTTGTTATGTCTTATATCTTCGTTGCTCTTTTATCTAATGTTTCGATAAAGATGGCAAACTGTATGTAATACTTACTTACTCACTCACTGGCACTATCGAACCCGTAGGTTCATGGCCGCGCGGACATTAGCTCTCCATACATCCCTATCCTGAGCTAATGCTTTCCAATCATTCCCTGTATAATCTACTTCCCTCAAATCATAGTTAATGTTATTCTCCCACCTCATTCTTGGTCTACCAACTGGGCGTTTTCCCTCTGGCTTTCCTACAAGAAGCTTCCATGCAAGTCTTTGATTCCCAATACGTGCAACATGTCCTGCCCATCGCAGACTACGAGACTTAACTGTTCTTATTATATCTGGCTTCCTATAAAGACCATGTAGTTCATTGTTAAGAAGTCTTCTCCATTCACCTGTTTGTTCATCTCTCTTTGGTCCAAAAATTTTCCTAAGTACTTTATTCTCAAATAATTGTAATTTTTAAATTGTAATTGGCACTCATTTTTTCCAAATTAAAAATAGCTCTTTGTAGATCATCTTCTGAACTGGAAATCACTACTTGATCATCAGCAAACAATATTGTATCCAACAGTTTATTATTTATTTTAAAATGTTTATTTAAATTAATCTGCCACATTAACGTAACATCATCTATATATAAATAAAAAAGATAAGGTGATAAAGGACACCCTTTTCTGACTTAACTCATTAAAAAAATCACTTGTACCCCTTGTCCTCTGACCGCCTCGATTGTATCCTATTCACAAAGCTCAACACTTAAAGTAATTTCAATCTAACATTACGTAACTCCAAATGAAAATGAATTCAGAACTTAATTGCAGTAGTTACCTTATTTAAAAAAACTCATTTAGAGGTAAGGTCATTAGTGTCTCAATTAAAAATGGGCGTATTCATAAAACAGGCAAAAAATGAGGCTAATTATCAATAATATAGGATCCTCTATTAATTAAATTTCCAGATGGCTAAACAGGAAATTCAAAGGAATGAAACATTTTGAAAATTCAACTATTGAAAATTCTCTCCAACTAGTGGAAACATTAGAAAATATAGAAATAGAACGCGCAGATAGAATAGTTCATTTTTCACTACAAAACTCGGTATATGCCTTTGAAATGAAGGTATTTTCCAAAAGTCAACGAGATTCAACTATAAATTACCATAGTATAAACTGTAGTTTACACTAAATCAGACAAAGAAACTATAACTTAATGTAGTAATATTAGACAAACAAGATTATCAAAATAGAATGGAAGAACTTTTAAAAGAAGATGGATATGAAAAAAATCAAATTTGATCCCCTTCCTAAAACAGTTTATAAATGTGGAAAACAGCTTGAAGCCCATCAAGAAAATTTTAACAGAAAAATATAAAATTAAATTAAAAGTGGCTAACCCTAGAAAGCCTTGGTCCGGTTTTTCTTAGCTTATATTAGCTAGCCCACAGAATATTTATGAGATGTTAAAATTGTTGTTTCTACTAGAAAATCGAAGGGAGATACATTTTACTGACAATGTAACTACTAACTAACTAACTCACTGACACTATTGAACCTGGAGATTCAAAGTCGTGCGGACATAAGCTCTCCATGCATCTCTATCCTCAGTTAATGTTTTCCAATCATGTTCTGTATAATTTACCTCCCTCAAACCATCGTTAACGTTATTCTCCCACTTAAAAAAAACAAGGCAAATACATATGAATGCTTAGGGTGACCAAATGAATCGGGAATCATTTTGATCTTAATGGTTCCTAACATTTGCTGCAAGGTGAGGATAAACCTCGAGAAAAAACATCACGTAGGAAACCTGTCTCGACCGGGGATGGAACCTGGTCCCGCCGCGTACCAGGCAGTGGCGCTACCTCGGGAACATAGCGGTGGAACATATTGGCATTTAACTTCAATAAAATTGAAACAATTAAAACATAAAAAACATCATTTATAAAAAAATGTTATACTTCAGGCCTCAAGGTAAAATAAATATTAGAAGACCAACAATACACTGGAAAGACGACCGACCACGCGTTATAATAGGGAGAGGAACGGACCAATAGGCCCACGCCAGACGATGATGCTGATGACGGTATTAACATTTTTCATGTGTATTTTTTAAATTTTTAATACTGGAATTTCTATTTGATCCTTCCGGGACATTCTCGTATAAGACTTGAAAGCATAATAATAGTCCCTTCAATTGGTTGCTGGCCAAAGGAAGGCAAGACCAGTGATGGGGCTGCCATCTTATAGCCTCTGGTCAGGCTTTTCTGGAGAAGAAAAGAAAATGAAGGAAAGAAGAAATGGAAGAAATGAAAGACTCCCTAGCCCTCGGATGCCCTAATAGCGTCGGGGTCGAAAAAACAAGAGTTACCAAGAGAGGTTAGATAGTAAAGTTAAAAGAGAGCAAAACACAAGTAAGTGGAAGCAATGTTTTGCTCAGCTTGGTCACCTTGTGGTCGCCATCCACATATCCCCTAGATGAGAACCTCTGAGGATTTGAGAAAGAATGAGTTCAAATCGGATCCCCAAAGCTGTTTATAATTATATACCAAGAGGACGAAGATCACTGGGCCGTCCTATGAAACGCTGGAGGGAAAATTTTCTATAGGATCGTAACAGGCCTTGGCCTAATACTTAGAAGGAAGAAGAAGAAGAAGAAGGAATTTCTATTTGTTGTTTTCTTTTATATTGAAAGTTGGAGCATGCCTTGGAATTGTTAAAGGATAAAGAGCATACAGCTCAACGGTATTAATAAGCTGTTGGTATTGCTGATTATGTATTATTATGCGACAGAGAGTAGATAATAAGGGCCAACAGATACATTCTACAGAGTAACACTAAGAAATGTGGGGCTGGAAGTAAATGCCAATAAAACTAAATACGGTCACACATAAAAATACATTATAAATAATGGATAATCATGTACAGTTAATAACAAATGAGGAACATTTTTGAAGTGGCTGAATTCAAATGGCTAGGAAAGATTATTAAAAAGAAATTAAACGTAAGTTCAATCTGGAATCGTATGCTATTGACATCCCACATTCTCTGAAAAATGTTAAACTGAGAATGTATAGAACTGTTAATCTCCCGGTTATATGGTGCGAACTATGAACTCTGTCTTCAAGGAAAGAGAAAAGATTACGAACGTCGGTATCTGATAATAAGGTTCTTAAGAAACTTCTTCTTCTTCACTTCTTCGTTTCTTATCTAGTCCATTCTAGTGCAACCTTTTACTCTTCTTAAAAAATTCATTTAGGCAGTTTGGATTTTCTTCTTCTTCTTCGGCTTTCCCCAACTTATAGATTTGCCGTCTTCAGTTTCCATTTATCTCTATCATTCCAATTTCCCTCTTCCAAATTCCTATCATCCATGGTTCTGACGTAGGTTTTCCATTTCCATTTTTATTTCTTCCAGGGGGTGACCATTGGTGTATATATTTTTGGCCATCTTTCATTTTCCATTCTTTGTACATGACCATACCATTTAAGCGTTTGATTTTCAATCCTCTTAACATATGTGGTGACATTCATTTCTCTCCAAAGGAATTCATTTCTTATTTTATCCTATCTTGTTTCTTATTTTATCCTGTCTTGTTTCTTGGAGGCTTCTTCTAAAATAATCAAATTCAACTGTTCTAATTTTATTCTTTTGTAATTCCGTCAAAGACCAAGTTTCACTTCCATATGACAAAATATACTGTATTATGCTCTTATACATTTCTATTTTAGTTTCCTTTGTAATATTTTAGTTCCAAATTATTCCATGTAATGGCTTAGTTGCATTTTTTGCCATTACAATTTTAGTCTGTAGATCTCTCTCACAGGTACCTAAACTTGTAATTATTAACCCAAGATATTTAAAAAATTCACATTTTTTTATTTTCCCTGTTTCAAGTATGAGGTCATCCATATCCTTTCCCAAACACATATATTCTGATTTCTGTAAATTTATATTCAGTCCCCATTTTTTATATTCTTCCATTAGTTTATTTATCATATATTTCATATCATCTTGATCCCCTGTAAACATTATTTGATCATCTGCAAACAACAATGAATGCAGTACTTTTCCTCCTATAGGAATACCCATTTCAGGACAGTTTTTATACCATAAGTTAAGAGCCTGGTCTAAATAAATGTTAAAAAGAATTGGCGACAAAGTGCATCCCTCCTTAAGGCCTTTATTCACTGTGAATTCCTCTGTTAAATTATTCTGTATTTTTTACTTTAGCTTTTGTATTAATCCATTTATCACAGATATTGATATTTCTCATTGCCATCCATAACAATTGTCGAGGTACACTATCATATGCCATCTCTAAATCAATAAAGGTCATATGTAGTTCTTTATTTTTTGCTAGGATTTTCTCTTGTAATTGTTTAATACAGAAAATATTATCAATACATGATCTTCCACTCCGGAATCCGCATTGTTCTTCTCTTAAATTATCTTTTATCTCCTTAAGTTTAAAATTTATAATTTTACTAAAACTCCTAGCTGTTGAAGGTATAACGCTTATACCTCTATAATTGGAACACAGTTTTTTATCACCTTTTTTAAAAATTGGAGTAATGTACGATAAATTCCAGTCTTATGGGATATCGTCTGCAATTTCAATTTTATTGAAAAGTTTTGTTAAAAATATTACTAAAATATCTCCTCCATGTTTTAGGAGTTCCGTCTGAATATTTCCTGGTCCTGGTGCTCTCCCATTTTTTGTCTCTTTCAAAGCTCTTTTTACTTCATCTTCTGTTATCTCTGGAGAGTCAAATTTATATTCTACATCCGTATCTTGAAGTTGAAACTCATTTCTATTTTCTTGAAGTAAACTTTTATAATGTTACATCCATTCTGATGGTCTTATCAACTGAATATTTATCTTCTTTCTTTCTGATTTCCTGGTATTTTGTAATGTTTTCCAAGCTTCGGATCTAGCATATCCAATCGAATGATCTATATTCGAACATATTTTATCCCAGTACTCATTTTTTGTTCTTCTCACTTCCACCTTTGTTTTATGTGGTTGGTACGGCCTCGAGAAGAGTACAGATGCCGACTATGTATACCTTAATAAATCTTGAGTAATGCCACTGCGACTTTTTTTAGCAGCTCTGCCAGCAAGTCCTAATCCTACGTTCTCGTCGTGCTCCTTGACTGCAGTCATAATAGACTGTAGCTAACAGGATGGGAGGAAAGGCGAGTTCTCAGCGCCTTAAAACTGAGACCTGTCGGCTAAGGGAGCAAACCCCCCCCCCAAAAAAAAACAGGTCCTCCGTGTCTGGGGGTTAGGCGTCAGGCTGGCAACCTGGCCCTGAAAAAAAGTATGTCGCTAAGTACTTCAGTAAAGTATGTCAGCCGGATGGATTTAAATATGACAGGCTTAAGCTACGAAAACGGACCTTTGCTATTGGCACATGGAATGTTCAAGGCTTGAAGTAATAGATGAGATTACAGCAATGAATACAGATTTTATTGTGCTCTCAGAAACAAAAAAGAAAGGGAAATGACAGGAAAAATTAGGAAATTATATACACATCTGGAGTGGAGTACCAAAAACTAGTAGATCAAAAAGAGGTATATCCATTTTGATATGAAATAAGTTGGTAAAAATATAGTGTCTTGGAATGAAATTGATGAAAGAATTATTAAATTAAATCTCAAACTTTTTGGGATAGAGCTTATAATAATAGGAGTATATGCCATAAATGAGGATGCAACAACCATAGAGAAAAATTAATTTTTTGACAAAATGTCAGAAATTTTGGACAAAATAAAAAAAAATCAAGAAGTAATAATAACAGGAGATTTTAATAGTCAAGTAGGAAGTAGAATGGAAGATGAAGTGACTGGACCATTTGGGGAAACAATTTGGATTTTACTTTATTTTTTGGTAGTGATAATCCAAGATTCACTTTCATACAAAATGACAGGGACTACCATTGTTTTATAAGATTTTAATTTTGTTTGTTTATGAGCTTTATTATTCAATGTTCTATTTATAAGAACATTTTTAAACTAAATTAAGTCGAACAGATAGGTGAATGGAGAAGACTGATTAATAGTAAGCTAAATGGTATTTTATAGGAAACCATATTAATAATATCAGCTGCCTCGTAGACTATAGTGGACCGGGCATGTGGCACGAATGGAGAATGAAAGGGAGGATGGAAGCTTCAGGGATAGCGCTCAGTAAGAATAAGGTTTGATAATAACGTTAGACATGGTTAACGGAGGTCAATAATGCAGGGAATGATTGGATATGATTAGGGATGTATGGAGAGGTCATGTCCGTGCGGCCATGAACCTACGAATTCGACAGTGCCAGTGAGTTAATGGTTCCACCAGGTATCTGCTTTTTAAATCATTCATGACGTGGTGATTACTTTATGTGCAAAAAACAAAAGAATGTTATCGTAAGATAAAAAAATGCACCATAATCAGGTTATATAATGACAATTAAAAGCAACATTACATGCAAACCACGTAGAATAGAACAGATTAAAAATTCGAAAATAACAATGTACAGTATGTTTACGTGCAATTTCAGTCTTCATAGAATGATTTACTCTATTAATTACAGACCGAAACGAGTTTTTTCCCATCTACAAGGTAAACCAACACACACTGTAGAACCCAACTGAGTTATCTCTAGAGAGAAAATATATATTTATACCTTGCGAAATCATCGCTTTCAACTCTAGCACTATTTTCTAAAAAAATCTATTATTAACATCTTCTAACCTTAGTGTAAATTAATGAAGATTTTAAATGGATTTGGATTTTTGAGATAAAACTAACATTTTTTTTTATTCAGGATTGTTTCTGTTATTTAGAGGGTATCCTCAACCAAAATATACAATTTTTTTCTTCCACACTTCCCGGTCTTGCGTGTCTACTTCTGTCATATTTCACTTCTTCATGTTGTCTTGAATTCCCTTTATCCACGTTGGCTTTGGTCTACCACGTTTCCCTTTTCCAGGAGGTATCCATTTTAATACTTCTTTGTTTGTTTCTGTGTCCTTTCTTTTCATCATATGTCCATACTATCTTAGTTGGATTACTTCAGTCTCTTGTACAATGTTATTTTCTACATTAATAATAATAATAATAATAATAATAATAATAATAATAATAATAATAATAATAATAATAATAATAATAATAATAATAATAATAATAATAATATTATTATTATTATTATTATTATTATTATTATTATTCAAACTAACATAATACTGGCATTAATGTACTCGGGCAAGCTATTCGTATTAAATAGTTGAATCAAATAAAGAGAAAAAAATCTGCCTAAACTGGGATTTGAATCCAGGATCTCCAGCTTAACCGCTGGCGCAATAACCTGTTGTGAATGCCTATTTCCGGAGCAGATACAAATTTCTCTCCATTTGAAATCTCTGTGTCCATAGCAGTGAACTTCTATTACCGGTAATATTATAATAAGGTAGCTTCCAGTAAAAATACATTGTGATAGGATTTATTTCGTGCCGTGTCAGCTAATTACGAACATAATATTGAAATTAATTTGCTCTTTTAATTTTGATTCCATGTAAACCAATGGGATTAAAATTAATAGAGAATAAATACTTACATAACTTATTATTCGCAGATGATCAAGTAGTAGTCATTTCAGGATGCGAAGATATATTGTGGCAATTCATTCATCCAGCCTCCTGTGTAAATCTAAATAAATCCCTATCGGCAATAATAACCAGATGATATTATAACATCATTAAATGAAGCAGTTACTGGACTTAGGTCATATTTATATTCAAATTGATCAGGGAAGAGAGTGGAACCTGATTATGTAAGAGCAAAGGCCGTATAAAATGATCCAAAGAAGTCAGCATCAATGTAATCAAATTATTAGTTATTAAAGAATACTGACAACTCAGGTAATGTAAACCTTTCTTTTGTGAAGACGGAAGTGGCTGACACATGATAATAACTTACTAATGACAATAATCCTTTGGCTAGACAGATTGAGTAGAAATATCTTCTAAGCCTCCAGTTAACTGATTTAGCGTGATAACCATAACTCATTAGCTAAATGTACAAGCGGGGGGTTTTACCCTGACACAAACATCGTTAGCAAAAAGTGTGGGAACATGGCAAGTTTCTAGCGTCGGAAGACTAGGAAAAAACCCAAGCCTAAGAAGAAAAAAACCCAAGCCTAGCTAATGTTTGTGACTAGACTGTACGTGAAGCCAGCACGGGAAAAAAAAGGTCCAACCTCTGAAGGCGTAAATCGCCAATAATAAATTTGTAACACCCCCGGGATCAAAATAGGAGGGCGCATTAACCAATTATATGTTTCGTTATATGTGCCTAAGCACAGACCTTAGGTCCACGTGATCGAGGTAGTGGGAGTATAACTAATTTACCTATAGGCGAGAGAGGCTTCTCCTCGTCACTTTTCTTCTCGGGTATACGATCAAACAAAGTAACTTCTCAAAACACTGCGTTCCGAGAAAGTTAGATAAATTCACTTCACATATAGATACAATTACTTGCAGAGTATAAAAGTTAAGAATAAACTACTTTTACCAGACATTCTTTACACATTAATTCTGCCCGACGAAGTCCTCGTGGAATCCCGAGATAAGAACCTCGACTCTACCGAATACCAACCGAGCAACCTAAGTTCTCACACATGGAGAACTCCTTCAGTATTCCTAGTGTCACCAAATCCAATCTTTACCTCATGGCCCAACAATAACCCTCTCCATATTGGCTCCCTAACGTGCGGGCAGAATAGGTCGTAAAGTAACACACGAATAGAAATCAACGGCAGAACGACTAAGTCCCACGACCACGAGGCAACCAGGACAGAGAAGATGATGGCAACAAGCAGACAGACAGCAACTGAAGGAAGGAAGCAGTAAGTGACACAACAACAGAATAAGCATTTTTTTTACTTTTTACCTATATAAGAAATCAAAATATTACAGTGATTTAACGGAGAATATATCTGTGTGTATTTATGTTGTTAAGAAGTAGGAATAGAAAGAGGCAGGCAAATAAAGATAAAAAAAATGGATAGGAAACACGAAGAGATTAGGGAGAAGGCTTGTGGGCAACTGATTGAAGGAGAGAACGAAATCGTAAGGATGGGAGAGGACAACGAAGATGGCAGAGAGAACTTAGAGCAGAGCACAGGGGAAAGTAATGAAAACAACGCAAGAGTAGAAGCTAGAGGGGAAGTAGAGGACAAGGGAAATCCAAGCACCGACACCATGAAATACATGGAAATGCTAATGTCGAGAATAGAGGAGATGGATAGAAGTAGGAAAATGGATTTAGAGACGATAGATAGAAGTAGGAAAATGGATTTAGAGACGATAGATAGAAATAGGAAAATGGATTTAGAGGCAATGCAGAGGAATATGAAACGGGAACTTGAAACTTGGAGAGGACAGATGGAGATAAGCAGGGAAAAGGATGTATTTACGTTGAAAGAAACATTAAGGGATGAGATGGGAAAAAATAGAGAGATGCTAGAGGCGAAAATAAATGAATCGTCAGCGTGTGTAGAACTAAAGATAAATAAAATGGAACAAAAACTTATTAAAGACCTAGAGAAAACAGAAAACAGGGTAATAAGTCAAATGAGAACAGAGATGAACAACAGTATAATAACGTTACAAACTAACTTAGGGGAGAAACAGGAGGAATTACAAGGGGAAATAAAACGAGTCGACAAGAATGTGCTCTGTAGTGTAGAGAACTCGGACAAAAGGGTAAATTATATGTGTCTATTTGTACAAAAGCCAGCCCACGAACAAGAAACACTAAAGCCCCAAGTAGCTCAGAAAATTGCAGAGCAGGATAAACGCTCTGAATTGATCCGAAATGATAGTAGAGCCTAGATTTAATGAGTTAGGCACTAATATAGAACAGAAAGTGACTAACGAAACCAGCAAACTAAATGATGAAATAAGTGTCATCACAAAGAACATAAATAGTAGAGGTCAAAAGGATAGGAGCCCCGAAAATGAATCATACGCGTCGGAGAGTGTTTCTTGGACGACGGCTAATCACAAAACATATGCACGTATAGAGATACTAGGGAACCCAGAGATCGCTAGTAATTCTGTGGCGCATACTAACATAGATGATAGAAGTAAGAATCATTTGAAAAATTTTGACAAAAGTCTAGTCATCATATGTGAATCTAAGGATAAGATTGAGGCTGTAAAGACCCGATAAATTACCATGCGAGTGTTCAGAGTTTGTTTGCGTGTGGGCGTAGTATCGCAAAACATGTATATAATAATAGTACAGGAGGCCTTTGCGAGTTAACAGACTGTGAAATTAGACACTAATAGTATTAAGGGTAGATAGACGGACAGTGAAAATGACACTCGAAAAATAGGAGGGAGAGATTTTTACACGTAAGAATGACAACGGAATGGATATATTACGTATGTGTGTATGTCTTGCATTGTACTATATTGTATTGTGTGCACAGGTAGACACTACTGTGATTTTAGGTATGAGATAAAGGTCAATGTAACCGCTGAAATTATGCAGTACCCAGGTAAGGAAGTGGTTATATACCGACAAAATTTTGATATAACATACAAAAGGTACAAACATATAAGCTCTACATAATCCCCCAAACGAAAAAAAAAAAAAACAAGACCTGATAAATTATACTTAAATGCACTGAACCAGTTTTCACGGGATTCGAACTCAATACTAGCTGAGATTAGGACATAAATAAAAAGTATTAGTGAAAAAAAAATAAATAAGTGTTGTATGGTAAAGTACCAAATATAATCAGTAATTAAAATAAATAACACTAATAAAGTGATTAAATAGGCCTAGATGAAAACGCTAATCGCGAGAGGAAAGGGCACAATGACTGCGAAAAAAAAATAAAGTGAAATGTCAATTTAGATATTAATCATGATAATACCCCCATATTGATGAATATGATTTAATTAATTGAATTAGGGTGAATACATAACACATGCATGTCCACTTTCAGCTAAGATTGAGGGTGATTAATAAATTGTTGATTTGAACTTATCGATAGAGAATGGTATCTATATTTTTAAATGTTTTTAACCCAATCGCTCGAGCAGGGAAGCTGCAGTATCTACTTAATCCAGTAAATGTTAAAATGAGCCCAGATAGGCCATTGTCATTGTTTAATACATATAGGTAATTGAAGAAACTTGTACAACAATCTGAATACGAATAATATCATGATGATTATGATTCTTTTGTCTAAAATAACAATCAGACAGCGGTAAACATAGGAGCTAATGAGACAGGGTGAAGCTCAATGCACCTTAATTGAAAGGCCGAGTGACGGTGGTGAACCTATAAAAGCGTGAGGAATTTATTTGTTGATTTTATTTACAGAATTTAATTTGTAGACGTGGGCCGAAGCGGCACGTCACTGTGTTTGTATAACACGTGCTATTTTTGTTGAAAATATTTGAGGGCAAGGGATCCCGTATTATCTAATAATGAGATGAGATGAAGTCATGATCGCTGATGGAAGCGAATGTGACAATTTGTGCGAATTTGTATTCGATGTTAATAATGAGATGAGATGAAGTCATGGTCGCTGGTGGAAGCGAATGTGACATACTATACGATTCTGCATTCGACGAAGGAAATGATTTTGCACGCTTAAGAAAATAACGTCGTTTGGCTGAGCAATGATATAGCCAGCTATGCTTTGGCAAAGTTAAATGGGCCGAACGAATATGTTGAGAATAAAATATTAAGAATCATGAATATTTCATGGATTAATAATCATGATGAATTCGTATGTATGCAATACCTATGGGGAAAATATGATATCAGGTTGTAATACTATCAATAATAATTGTTTATAACGATAGCACAGCTGCTTAAACGCGATATTTAGTATTTTGGTCGCAAAGATATAGATCCATGTAAATAAGTCTTATTGACTCAATTTAAATTAAATTTAGACAAAACTGAAGTATTATTCGACATATGGTTTGAAGTAGACAAAACTGGTTCATCGCAAATGAATTCCCAAGCTGTAGACGCACATTATAATGTAGGTAGATATTAAGGTGTAGACGAAATTGTAAATAAACAGTTACACAGAAGAAGAAACAATCTATGCTATACTGGTATTCAACTAAATAGTTTTGAATGGTAATTGTATAAGCATGAATGGTTTGAGTAGACCACCAAATATATTAAGGGTGTATCTTTTTTTTTCTTAATGAATATTTATGTATGTCTATATTGCAGAAAGTGAGTCTATTTAACCTCAAAGAACGATCCCAGGTAAAAGGGATACATATCAGTGTTTACAATCTGAACATAATTGACGTGCTGGCAACACTCTCAGGGTTAACGTGCTCTAACCAAAATATTATAGCCATTTTTTCTTTAAAGGCCACTATAGCTATGATACTAGCATTATATTACGCGAGAGGATTATAAACAAATAAAAAAATCCCTTGATTTTTCCATTTGTTTATAGGGCATTTGTGGCAATTCATTCATCCAGCCTCCTGTGTAAATCTAAATAAATCCCTATCGGCAATAATAACCAGATGATATTATAACATCATTAAATGAAGCAGTTACTGGACTTAGGTCATATTTATATTCAAATTGATCAGGGAAGAGAGTGGAACCTGATTATGTAAGAGCAAAGGCCGTATAAAATGATCCAAAGAAGTCAGCATCAATGTAATCAAATTATTAGTTATTAAAGAATACTGACAACTCAGGTAATGTAAACCTTTCTTTTGTGAAGACGGAAGTGGCTGACACATGATAATAACTTACTAATGACAATGATCCTTTGCTCGACAGATTGAGTAGAGATATCTTCTAAGCCTCCAGTTAACTGATTTAGCGTGATAACCATAACCCATTAGCTAATGTAACAGCGGGGTTTTTACCCTGACACAAACATCGTTAGCAAAAAGTGTGGGAACATGGCAAGTTTCTAGCGTCGGAAGCCTAGGAAAAAACCCAAGCCTAAGAAGAAAAAAAACCCAAGCCTAGCTAATGTTTGTGACTAGACTGTACGTGAAGCCGGCACGGGGAAAAAAGGTCCAACCTCTGAAGGCGTAAATCGCCAATAATAAATTTGTAACACCCCCGGGATCAAAATAGGAGGGCGCATTAACCAATTGTATGTTTCGTTATATGTGCCTAAGCACAGACCTTAGGTCCACGTGATCGAGGTAGTGGGAGAGTAACTAATTTACCTATAGGCGAGAGAGGCTTCTCCTCGTCACTTACTTCTCGTGTATAATTTCATCAAGTCACTTCAAAAACACTACGTTCTAAAAAAGTTGGATAAATTCACTTCATATATATATACAATGACTTGCAGTTTATAAAAGTCAAGAATAAACTACTTTTACCAGATATTCTTTGTACATTAATTCTGCCCGACGAAGTCCTCGTGGAATCCCGAGATAAGAACCTCAACTCTACCGAATACCAACCGAGCAACCTAAGTTCTCACACATGGAGAACTCCTTCAATATTCCTAGTGTCACTAAATCCACTCTTTACCTCATGGCCCAACAATAACCCCTCTCCAATATGGGTAGGAAACTAGAGGAAGAATACTCAAGATGGGGTTTAAAAATTTATTATAATAAAACAGAATATATGAGCACAGATCTTTCCGAGGAATTAGAAATAAATGGAACAAAGAATAAAACATTAGAATATTTTAAGTATTTGGCATCAATAATTCAAAAAGATGGATCATCTGAATTAGTATCGAAAAAATAATAATAGAGACAAAGAAAGTTATTGGCACATTAAATTCTATCTTATGGAGTAAGCATATAATCAAGAGGACTAAATTATTAATAAATAATACAATTGTGATGGCGTTAATAAGTTGTTAGTTTATGCTGATGATGTAGTATTATTGGCCAATAGCGAGGAGATACTGAAGGCCAACACGCACACACTATTGAGTAACACTAAGAAATTAGGACTGGAAGTAAATATCAGTAAAACTAAATATATGGTCACAAGTAGAAATTCAGTATATAATGGAAATGGACAGCTAATGACAGATGAGGGAAATTTTGAGGAAGTGGCTGAATTCAAATACCTAGGAACAATAATCACAAATACGAATGAGATGCACAAAGAAATTAAACATATGTTCAATTCTGGAAATGCGTGCTATTATTTATGCATTGCAGAGACTTTTGATGTCCCAACTCCTTTCAAAAAACGTTAAGCTGAAAATATATAAAACTATTATTCTATCAGTTATATTATATGGGTGCGAAACATGGACTCTTACTTTAAGGGAGGAAAGGAGATTACGAGTATTTGAGAATAAAGTTCTTAGGAAAATTTTTGGACCAAAGAGAGATGAACAGACAGGTGAATGGAGAAGACTACATAACAATGAACTACATGGTCTTTATAGGAAGCCAGATATAATAAGAACAGTTAAGTCTCGTAGACTGCGATGGGCAGGACATGTTTCGCGTATGGGGAATGAAAGACGTGCATCGAAACTTCTTGTAGGAAAGCCAGAAGGAAAACGCCCAGTTGGTAGACCAAGAATGAGGTGGGAGAACAACATTAACTATGATTTTAGGGATGTAGATTATACAGGGAATGATTGGAAAGCATTAGCTCAGGATAGGGATGTATGGAGAGCTTATGTCCGCGCGGCCATGAACCTACGGGTTCGATAGTGCCAGTGAGTAAGTAATTAAGTAAGTATAACACAATTGTGAAGAGTATTTTATTATATGGTGCGGAAACATGGACGTTGAAACTAAAACACAGAAATAAATTATTAGTCACAGAAATTAACATTTTAAGAAGATCGGCAAGAATATGGAAATTGGATAAAGTAAGAAATAACACAATAAGAGAAATAATGAATGTAGAAAAGGATATTGTACAAGGGATTGAAGAAATCCAACTAAGATGGTATGGACATTACAGTTAAAACTTTTTTACAACCCCACTTTCCTGTATCGTAATCTGGAGAACTTTTACCTATGTACAAAGAATCGACTAGTTATTTTAATATTCCTTAAAAAAGTCACCCCAAAATCAAAATTCATCTGGGTGATTTTTTTTTAAACACAAGATAGATACTGCAATGCAACCAAGAAAAGAGATAAAAGAGTTCAACCACGTGTACAATCATTGTATATTATTGTTGATTGCTTAGAAAGAATCGGAGATGCAGTTTGTCTTTATTTCTACAGGAAGCATATATTTCTTGCATGACTTTAATTGCACGTTCGGCGCACTGATTATTTCTTGGTATACTTAATGCAGATGGCTCCTTCTTCCAAAGATTTTGAGTGCAGTGCTTTTTTAAAAGGCCTTAATATGCTTGACAAGTTCTTGAAGTCATTCATGTTGTACATCTGATTACTAAACCAATAGTTGTCCAGTCAAATTAAATAAATCTGCACACTTTTTTCAAAGCAACTCTTGTAGTAGGCATAAGTAGGTCTATACGTGCAAGTAGAGCAAGAATAGCTCTTGGATTCCGTCTTGCATTACTAATGTTTGGAATTTTCTGGAACCCAATGAATGAAAAGCATTTTTTCCCACAAAGAATATAAACGCACGTGTTATATGGTATAGGAACTTCATGTCATTTCTCCATCCCAATTTATCTGGATATCTTCTTTTCTATACACAAATTGTGATTTTAGGCCCTCATACTCGTTCACGAATTTAAATACAATTGGGTATTCAATGTTCGGAGGCTTGGTATTCTTAGCAAATTCTTGATCCATCACTAAACGTAGTATTCTGTCCAGAATGTGATGCTGACTACCGATAAATTGAGGTATAGAAACACCCTTTCCTGCTATTTTTTTTTTGCAGTCTAACAACAACTTCTTGAAATTGATTCTGTAGGGAGTTTCTGCCTCTTTGAAGGGTGAATTGTCTCTTTTCGTGCTACTTTATTTGTTGAATATCCAATCTCTCCTTTGCTTTCCAATTATAGTTGGTACAGTCTTTTGTCTTCGGTAGATAACCATTGGCCATTTGCTTTTACAATATCAAAAAGCTGGTCAAGAGTCAAACTTTCCCATCCTTACACATTCATCATAACATAAGTCTTCAGTACTTTATGAAGCTTCGTAAGATTACTTGATTTGACACGTGGGGAGAATTAAGTTCATTTCGCCACAAATTTGAAACTCCTTCAGACATTTTCGCTACTCTCTCATTTCTTCCTTAGATCTCTGCTCCAAGAAATTGATACATTCCAATAATCTGAAGTTGAAGAGGCATCTCGCAGCATTCTTCTAGTGAATAATCTACTGCAGGCGCATTTTGTCTTCTTATATGTAACTGCTGAAATCTCACTACATTATTCGTCAAGGTCTCTTTATATTTCTGAGTGGTGTTATACCCTTTCTTGTGTGGCATGATGTATTCCAAGTAAATAAAAATAGCTATTGTTTCCATTCACTAGCAATCAGAGACACTAGATGTATTGAGTATGAGCACTACACACCATTATATACAGTACCAATAGGCCTACTACACAATATATTAATTAAGTAGATTCAATAGAAATGTTATAAATATTGTGAAACTAAATATTGATTTTGGGGCGACCTTTTCTTGAATCTCAGTGAAATAAGGCCTTTTTCGATGATTCTAAAGCAAAAGTTCACCCATTCATTACACAGTAAATATTTTATTTCACGAAAGTCCAAAAAGTTATAACCCTAATGGACATACGAGTATAATGAGAAGAAGGGACACAGAAACAAAGAAGTACTGAAATGGATACCTCCTGGAAAAGGGAAACGTGGTAGTCCAAAATCAACGTGGATAAAGGGAATTAAAGGCAACATGAAGAAGAGAAATATGACAGAAGCAGACACGCAAGATGGGGAAGTGTGGAAGGAAAAAAAATGTATATTTAGGTTGAGGATACCTGTGTAAATAACAGAAACAATCCAGAAAAAAAATACTCAGGCAAATTATTCACATGCAATAATCCTCATATAACTAAAGATAAACATTTCGGTTCAACTTTAAAAAAAACTGCTTTATCATCATCTGAAGATGGAACATGTTCCGAAAGGCCTACGACGAAATTTTAAAACGAAGTTTCACATAGCTGCGGACAACTGAGATCTCAGGTACACATTTTATAGTTTTAATCTTTTATCTTCAGCACGTATTACGAATGAATGAACAGCGCATTCCAAGAAGAATGTATAATTATAAACCAAAAGGGAGAAGAACGTTGGGAAGACCATTGAAGAGATGGAAGGACCAATGCGACCTATAATGAGATCGGAACAGGCCATTGGGCCTAATCCTTGTTGTTGTTGATGATGATGATCTTTTATGTAACAAACTCTCTAGCACTGGGGATTATTGGTCACGCCGATCTAGACTCTCCATACATCTCAATTAAGAGCTAATGTTTTACAATCATCTATATAATTCATGGTTTTCAACTCATGGTTAATTGTGCTCTCCCATTTCATTCTTGCCCTAACTACAGTGCTATCCCTCTGGCTTTCCTACTACAGGATTCCATACTCCTGTTTCATTCCCCCTTCGTGCCATATGTCCTCCCCTTTGCGAGTCTTATTGTTTAGTTCTGGCTTCTGTAGCCGTGTTTGAGGGATCTATGTTGTATGGCGAGGTAAGAGAGGAGGGTGAGTTGCCAGCAATTATACTCAGTTACTATATGTTGAATTTTTTTATCTACTAGTTCTGTGTTACTGAACATTTATATTTTCTCATATGTTTGGAGTGTTCATTATAGAATAGTGTTGTTTTTATAACAATTTATTTTATTATTATCACTAATAAGAAATAGTCCACCTCTGTGGTGTCGAGGTAGCGTGCTGCCTTGTCACGCAGCTGGCCCGGGTTTGATCCCCGGTCGGGACAGTTTTTCTGGATGAGGTGTTTATCGGGGTTTTTCCTCACCTGTCAGACAAATGTCAGGAAAACTTTAAGGCCCAAACGGTCCCCGAAATCATACAGCCATCATCATCACCAATATCATTATCACCACCATCATCCTACACCGGTGTGGAAAGCAATGGGAAGCTACCACACCTACAATTCCCTAGTAAAGCTGCAAAGCATAGCATAAAACTTCTATGATTGCAGTGAAAGAGCTGCCCTCGGGCAGAATTACTATGGATGGATGGAATAAGAAAATGTTTTTTGCATGGCTACTACTTCCCTCCCCTCTCGGCAATGTTACCTCCTGCCACGTGCCGTAGGATTCACCAAGACGGCTACAGTTACCAGAACTGGGCTATAAATGTTTTTATTACATCTGGTTTTCTATAAATATCGACACTGGTAATCTTTTTCCCTACGTTAAAGTAAGAGACCGTGTTTCACATCCCGAAGAATAATCGTTTTAGGCCCCTATATATTTTAAGTTTATTTTTCTTTTTTAGAGAGAAGTGGGATGACAAGAGTCCCTCTAATGCGTTAATAAAAAAATATTTCCAGAGTTGAACCTATGTTTAATTTCTTTCTGTAACTCATTCTTATTTGTAATTATTGTTCGTAACAGTTAAGTCTCGTAGACTGCGATGGGCAGGACATGTTGCACGTATGGAGAATGAAAGACTTGCATGGAAGCTTCTTGTAGGAAAGCCAGAGGGAAAACGCTCAGTTGGTAGACCAAGAATGTGGTGGGAGAATAACATTAACTTTGATTTGAAGGAAGTAGATTATACAGGGAATGATTGGAAAGCATTAGCTCAGGATAGGGATGTATGAAGAGCTTATGTCCATGCGGCCATGAACCTACGGGTTCGATAGTGCCAGTGAGTAAGGTATTTGAATTGTATTACTTTCTTCAAAGCTTCCCTCATTTCTCTTTAACTGTCCATTTCAATAAATCAAAGAAAGTAACTTTCATAGCGGTACATAATTATTTTAATATCAGATAAAGTTATGGGTATTTTTTTTCATTCCACTTACTTATAAACGTTTTCACATTGAAGATCGTGTAGCGCCTATCAATTATTTTTAAATAAAGTAAATTATGAATATGATGAAACAGATCCTGGCAATTAAATTCCAACTATTATTTATCTTGAAGATTGAAGGTAACCAGGAACTTAAGTCAAGTTCGTCCGCACCGAGATTAAAACCCACGCTGTAAGTGAGTGCTTTAAGGCATTATTCCTTGGCGCAGAGCCGCGGACATGTGTTTGTTTTAGTTCCCATAGATAATTTATCTTTGCAGATGACCAGATTTTAATAGCAAAAACAGAGGACGAACTACACAGAATGTCATATAAACTAAATGAAATATAAAAAAAAATACAACATGGAAATATCCTCACAAAAATAAAAAACAATGGCCTTTAAGGGCGCTCATCCAGTTCGGACAAAGATAATATTAGAAAATAAACCAATAGAACAAGTGGTAAGATATAACTTCCTAGGTTGCGAAATATCATACACAGCAGAAACATATATAAATGACAAACTAAATAAGTTTAATCATATAACAGGAACACTAAAAAGGACTTTGAAAAATAAAGCCAGGAAAGACTCTATAATGAAATTATACAAGACAATGGCAGTGCCTATTATTACTTATGGATCCGAAACATGGACAGTGACAACACAACAATCAGCCAGAATACAAGCTGCTGAAATGAGATTCCTGAGACCAATAGCAGGATATCAAAGAACAGACAAAAAAACATAACACAGAAATAAGACAACATCTAAAAGTAGAGGAATTAAACACAACAATAAAAAACACAGAACAAACTGGAAAGAACACTTGGCAAAGATGACTGAGAATAGAATACCAAAAGCAGCATACAGCTATTCACCACGAGGAAGAAGAGGTTTTGGAAGACCAAAGAAAAAAAAAATTGGAGCCGGAACAGGCTAGTAAATAAGCCTAAACCGTGAAGAAGAAGAAGAAGATAGATCATTTATCCCACTATTGGCTTTAGAGGTAAGGCTTTCTCTTTCTAAACAATCGGCACGTTATGTCTGCCTCGCTGTCAATCCTGAGCAATGACCACCTTTACTCCAATAACTTACGTTTCATTTCCGATAGAGGCTGAGTCGATCCTAAGGTCATGGTGCCGCTAGAAGAATTAGACCATTATTTGAGTCCTATGAGGGAAGAAATTATCGCATGGAATTTCGCCAGGGGTCACCCAGCATCGTAAGGAATTTCAGTAGCTGCATTAAACAGGGCTTCAGGCGAGAAAACGTTTCTAGGTAATCGAGACTAGATATCAGGCTGATTATGAGTCCTGCGTGAAGACCGCCTTCACCCCAGAATATAATTTGGTACTCATTTCTGTTAGGGTATTAAAAGGCTTCAGAGCAATGATGCCGCCAGAAAAGTTAGGCCAGGTAAAAAATCGTGACGCTATCGGGACTCGAAGCCGCGGTCTATCTGTATACACACATATATCCGCATATGGTGCACCATTGCTCCCTTGAGAATGTTTCTTAACCAAGGTAATTTAGTTATGTTTATTTCTCTACATATATCAGCTAGTAGCTAGTGGTTAGTTGAATTTCTCATAAGGCACATGTAGTAAGTAAATAAGATGTTGGACTGCGTAAGGTCGGTTAAATTTTCCTCAGAGGCCCTAATTTAGTCTTGAGATTCTTTTATGAGCCATAAAGCTTGAAACCACAGTAACCATGGCTTAAACTCCCTCTTGGTGAACTTATCTCTTGGATGTTTCCATCCTAAAAATCCAGTGACCTCGGCCGGTTTTGAACCAGCGACCCTCGGGACAAGGGATAGGATTGTATGCAGAGTTAATGTCCGTGCGGCCTCTGGTTTTATAGTGCAAGTGGATTAGTTATAAACAGAAACTGGATTATATTCATTTGCATCTTTAGACATTTTTCATCTGTGATTTGATATTTTAACTAAAAAGTAGTCATAACACATATTTTCGCGCTATATTTACAAGATTTTAAAAATCTGTGTTTTTTTTACAATGAACATTTCGAGGCCATCAAAGTGTAGTAAACGATTTCGATAATGCAGAGGCTTTGGCAGTTTGTCAGAGCAAAGGAGCTTTTAACGATTCCAGTATTAAAAAAAAAACATAGCTGTGAATAGCACTATTTTTCCCCAGATACCTGCAACTATTAAAACGCTTGAAACTCAAGGCTAGGCATTGATTGAATCTATTCAGTTAATGGATAAAATCCGTCAACTGAATTCCTTATTACCGGAGGTTTTGAACCTTTGTGACTAATTAATAGTTACTTACTTACTCACTGGCACTATCGAACCCGTAGGTTCATGGCCGCACGGACATAAGCTCTCCATACATCCCTATCCTGAGCTAATGCTTTCCAATCATTCCCTGTATAATCTACTTCCCTCAAATCATAGTTAATGTTATTCTCCCACCTCATTCTTGGTCTACCAACTGGGCGTTTTCCCTCTGGCTTTCCTACAAGAAGCTTCCATGCAAGTCTTTCATTTCCCATACGTGCAACATGTCCTGCCCAACGCAGTCTACGAGACTTAACTGGTCTTATTATATCTGGCTTCCTATAAAGACCATGTAGTTCATTGTTAGGTAGTCTTCTCCATTCACCTGTCTGTTCATCTCTCTTTGGTCCAAAAAATTTCCTAAGAAATTTATTCTCAAATACTTGTAATCTCCTTTTCTCTCTTAAAGTAAGAGCCCATGTTTCGCACCCATATAATATAACTGGTAGAATAATAGTTTTATATATTTTCAGTTTAACGTTTTTTGAAAGGAGTTGGGACATCAAGAGTCTCTGCAATGCATAATAGCATGCATTTCCAGAATTGAACCTATGTTTAATTTCTTCGTGCGTCTCATTCCTATTTGTGACCATTGTTCCTTGTGACTAATTAATAGTTTTATAAATGGGACGGGCGAGCTTTTTCCAGAAATAATAAGTGCCAAAATAACACCCTAATTCAAATACTGTCCAGTTACTTCAGTTGACGTAGAACGGTCCTTTTCTGTTTATATACATATTTTGAGCGATCGAAGACAAAATCTTACTACCGAAAGATTGAAACAGTAGGCCTATCTGATCGTTTCTGTTTACAATAGTAGCAAAATGTAGAATATTTTAATTTGTGAACATTACATTTTTCTGATACTAACTGATAATTTATTTATCATTTATCAATGATAAATAGATAATAATTGTTAATTTAAAAATAAAATATCTAATAAAGTAATAATTCATTAACTATGATTTGAGGTAAGTGGATTATACAGGAGATGATTGGAAAACATTAGCTCAGGATAGGGATGTATGGAGAGCTTATGTCCGCGCGGCCATGATCGTGCGGGCTCGATAGTGCCAGTTAGTTAGTTAGTTTAATAAAGTAAAAATTATTTTTTTTATTATTTGGTTATCCACCGCTGTGGTCTCGAGGTAGCGTGCTGCCTTGTCACGCAGCGGGCCCGGGTTCGATCCCCGGTCGGGGCAGTTTTTCTGGATGAGGTTTTTATCGGGGTTTTTCCTCACCTGTAAGACAAATGTCAGGAAAACTTTAAGGCCCAAACGGTCCCCGAAATCATATGGCCATCATCAACATCCTTATCACTATCACTATCATCCTTATCATCATCATCCTTCACCGGTGTGGAAAGCAACGGGAAGCTACCACACCTATAATTACCTAGTAAAGCTGCAAGCATAGCATGAAAATTCTCTGATTGCAGTGAAGGACCTACCTTCGGGCAGAATTACTATGGAATGGAATTATTTGATATTACATATACTGACCTTTTCATGCATATTTTAAGCATTTTTTATGCATATTTCGAGCTTGTTATGTTGGATATAATCCGGTCCCTAGTTATAAGGTTGCATTTGAAGCTAGGAAACAAAGGAAGGTTAAACACTATAATTGCGAGACAGTTCCAAAACGGAAGGCCAAAAGGTGCCTCTAGAATTAGCATGCAATAACGAGATGTAACCCCCCCCCCCCTTCGCTTAAAGTGTTGGATCCGTTTCCGTATAGCTGTCACTAAATAATAACACAACCTACTTGAAGTAGATTCAATACTTGCATTTTTTTACCAACATTCGAGGTCGCGCAGTTATACAATCTTATTTTGTTCCACTTTCGCAGGGCATCCTTCTCTTCACCTCGAATATACAATGTCCCCAGTGTTCTTACATATTCCAATATAGTTCTGCGATGCATTCTGCTATTGGTTATATACATTTTATTTTCCATGGCATGATAGGCTTACCAGTCGCGCTGCTTGCCTGACATCCACATATGTTAATCACAGAGGTAGACTATCATTCAGCCAGGGTAACAAGCGGTAAGCATTTCGGATCCCCCAACTGTAAATAAATAAATAAATAAATAAATAAATAAATAAATAAATAAATAAATAAATAAATAAATAAATAAATAAATAAATAAATAAATAAATAAATAAATAAATAAATATATATATATATATATATATATATATATATATATACGTCCACCGCTGTGGTCTCCAGGTAGCGTGCTGCCTTGTCACGCAGCGGGCCCGGATTCGATTGCCGGTCGGGACAGGCTCCTGGGTGAGGTTTTCCTCGGTTTTTTTCTCACCTGTAAGACAAATGTCAGGAAGCTTAGGGCCAACGGTCCCCGAAAATCATCCGGCCATCATTACCATCCTTATCATTATCATCATCATCATCATCATCCTTCACCGGTGTGGAAAGCAACGGGAAGCTACCACACCTATAATTCCCTAGTTAAGCTGCGAAGCATAGCATGGGGAAGATGATCTGTGACTCAGGATCACACCTACCTTTTTTTACCACACAAATATATGGAGGTCTATTAATAATAATAATAATAATAATAATAATAATAATAATAATAATAATAATAATATAATAATAATAATAATACAACAATAATTTTTATTTATATACAAATTTTCAACGTATACACATCTTTCAGTGCCTAAAGTTTTACATTCCTTTTCCACTCGTCTCTATCCATCAATTCCATATCGTCCAGTTCTCTTGTTCGCATTCCAGTTCTTATTTATTGTATCCACGAGTTCAAGTTTTTTTTTTCTACTTCCAGGTGTAGCCTACACCATTCCAGTGCTTTTATAGGTAACCATTCTTCTTGCATTCGTTGTACATGCCCATACCAATTTAATTGCTTCTATACTATATAATCTACTATTGAATATTTAATATTCATTTTTTCTCGTATGACGTAAATTCTTTTTTTTGCTTCAATTTTGAACATCTTGTTACTCTCCTCAATTAATCCATATCCATCAAAATAAGTTTGTGTTCTAAGTCATTTAAAAGAAATCTAAATTTATATATGCTCTAAACTCGACTTCATTATTATCCAATGTAAGGTATATATATTAATTGGTGTTTCTCGTATAATGTATCATATTTATATTATTATTATTACTATTATTATTATCGTATCATTATTGTTATTACCCTATAAAATGTTGTTTGTACATGACATTTACATTGCTACATTATTGTATCTTTAACTGTTTATAATTAGTATAGTGTATATCTATATTTGTCAAATATTTATTTGTATTTGTGCTGGTTGACTGGAAGAGAGGGCCTTATGGCCTTTACTCTGCCAGAATAAATAAAGTATTATTATTATTATTATTATTATTATTATTATTATTATTATTATTATTATTATTATTATTAAGTTTTTCTTGACTTTCCAAACTTGAGCTCCATGTGTGGCAGTACTTCTTAATATTGAATTGTATATTCTTAACTTATTTTTCCTGGTTATATGTCTGTTGCATAGGACACCATTTATCATTGCTGTTACTGCTCTACCTTTATTTATTCTGCTCTTAATATCACGTTCATGTCTATCCTATTTATCTACTCTTACTTCCAAATACTCAAATTCTTCACATCCTCCAATACACCCCTTCGGATCTTCTAATATTAAATCTTCGAATATGATGTATCTTTAATGGCGTAGCCCAGTGTTGAACCACAGCCTCTCCCTTGTTAGGAGTTAATAGATCAAATTCATTTAATTACCTTATTTTTCCATTGATGTATAATGAGCGATATGCGGTCAACACACCGACTCAATGAGACATATACCAGGCAACTAAGGTATTACTGAGATGTTTGAGATCGGTAATTTTTTCTTACAGGCTTTTTTTATTCAGGCTTAAGGATCTTTAACAAGCCTGAAAATCTTCAGACTCAAGACCGACGGTTTAAAGTGCCTCCCAGAGGATTTACTCCTTAGATTTTTCCATCCTAAAAAAATTCAACGACCGCGGCCGGGTTTGAACCCGCGAGCCGCCCGGAACCAGAGGCAAGGAGCATAACCACTAGTCCACCGTGGCGACCATATGGTTGTAATAATAATAATAATAATAATAATAATAATAATAATAATAATAATAATAATAATGTTATTGTTATTATTACAGAACATTGCTTACTAATTTGAAAAGAGTTCTGCGACACATCAAAATAAAAATTTGGACACGGTGTAGCTAAATTGGTTAAAATAATAAGCTACAAGCCGGAAAGTCGTGGGTTCGAATCAAAATACGTTCAAGATGTTTACACAAACTCGCCTTAAACATTTAGATGTCACCATGCTCTTGAGGTTAACTCAGCCTCTAACGGAAACGAGTGCCAGATGTATGTTCTGGTGGCAAAAGTGCCCGTCACGCATGAAGATCCATTATTACACTTTGTTTTTGGCTAACTTCTTTATCTCGTTGCAATGTTTCCTAATTTTATGCTTCCGTGCTTTTCATAGTTCTCTTTGGTGTGCCTATTACTCTACAGCCTTGAGGATTCCAATCCAATGCCTTCTTGGATATGTCATCTGTAGATTGGGGAAGTATATGTGATGGTTGGGTTTGTGAAAGTTTAAAAACATCAATTTATTTTGGTTGAATGGGTGATTAATGGGGCCCCATTGGACTCGAGTTAGGTGTTGGGATTGTCAACTTTAGCTTCTTGACTTGCCTCTCCGGATGGTGTAGGTTGGTTTGGGCATATCTTTCCAAAAGTGCTTGTTTATGGTTTTAACACCAGAAGTATTCGGTCCTTGGTGGAACTTAGACAAACACTTCCTCTACCTGTGACCTTAACGTACTTACCAAGGATTATGCAGTTGTATTTAATTTCAGCCTTGGTGTGTAATTACCGTGACTGAGACCGGTCGGGATTGAATATAATTAATTAATTATATAATTATATAATTTGGGTCGTACATATATATATATATATATATATTATTATTATTATTCGTCTTTGAATTCCGCTGGCGGCAGCAGGACTCCTTCTAAGCCAATAGGAGTTAGATTCTGGTTATATGCGACCAGTAAACAATCTCTCTAGACGTATTTTCCAGAGAAATCATTTTCCAGATACATTGATTCTAGAAAAATGTGACTATCTGCGTCCGGAGGTTTTCACTAGGAAAAACTCTCGAATGGACGCCGAGAATGTTCCTACCCTCGCATACGTAAGCAGTTAAGAAGGTCGGGCGAGTAAGTTGTGTCTGGGTTGTGAACCAGTGAAACGATCTCAAGAACGAAGGCAAGAAGACGATCTAAGTGAAACCGTCAGCCAGTAGAAAGAAGAGGAAAATGTGATAAATTGTGAAGCAAGAGACTTTATTGGCAGCAAATTATTATCTGTGAAGAATCAGTAAAATTCTGTGAAGTAAATAAAGCGAATTTGGAAAATTTGGTGTAACCTTTAGTAGTATTTGTTTAAAGATTTTCCATCTCAATCCTACGCGAACGACATACGTGACATCAATAAAAAAAACTAACTTTTTAGCTTACGAGCCAAAATCTTTTTGGATAAAAATCTATAGAACAAATGAATATCTTTAACTATCTAGATTGCAATACCTCCTATTTTAAGAAAGGATACGTTTTTCACAAATTTACAAGAGAACTGTCAACCACTGGATGCCGAAACCTACCTTGACATTAGAACTGTCAACCACTGCATGCCGAAACCTACCTTGACATTAGAACTGTCAACCACTGCATGCCGAAACCTACCTTGACATTAGAACTGTCAACCACTGCATGCCGAAACCTACCTTGACATTAGAACTGTCAACCACTGCATGCCGAAACCTACCTTGACATTAGAACTGTCAACCACTGCATGCCGAAACCTACCTTGACATTAGAACTGTCAACCACTGCATGCCGAAACCTACCTTGACATTAGAACTGTCAACCACTGCATGCCGAAACCTACCTTGACATTAGAACTGTCAACCACTGCATGCCGAAACCTACCTTGACATTAGAACTGTCAACCACTGCATGCCGAAACCTACCTTGACATTAGAACTGTCAACCACTACATGCCGAAACCTACCTTGACATTAGAACTGTCAACCACTGCATGCCGAAACCTACCTTGACATTAGAACTGTCAACCACTGCATGCCGAAACCTACCTTGACATTAGAACTGTCAACCACTGCATGCCGAAACCTACCTTGACATTAGAACTGTCAACCACTGCATGCCGAAACCTACCTTGACATTAGAACTGTCAACCACTGCATGCCGAAACCTACCTTGACATTAGAACTGTCAACCACTACATGCCGAAACCTACCTTGACATTAGAACTGTCAACCACTGCATGCCGAAACCTACCTTGACATTAGAACTGTCAACCACTGCATGCCGAAACCTACCTTGACATTAGAACTGTCAACCACTGCATGCCGAAACCTACCTTGACATTAGAACTGTCAACCACTGCATGCCGAAACCTACCTTGACATTAGAACTGTCAACCACTGCATGCCGAAACCTACCTTGACATTAGAACTGTCAACCACTGCATGCCGAAACCTACCTTGACATTAGAACTGTCAACCACTGCATGCCGAAACCTACCTTGACATGTAGAACGGTTCAACCCCCACGCATGCCGAAACCTACCTTGACATTAGAAACTGTCAACCACTGCATGCCGAAACCTACCTTGACATTAGAACTGTCAACCACTGCATGCCGAAACCTACCTTGACATTAGAACTGTCAACCACTGCATGCCGAAACCTACCTTGACATTTCTTCCAGAAGAACGTTGTGATGTACAAAGTACGTTTCCAAAGAATTACCGGTATCTGTCGTTTTTAATTGGAAGGCACAAAAATCCAGTGTCAAATCTGTCAATTAAACTATAGGGAAATAATACAATTCCTGTATTGGTAGAATGGATAACTCTCACTACCCGTCATCCGCGCCGCGTTGTCTCACTCCACTCCGCTCTTAACTCATGCAGGGCTGTACAGTGGGTTGCCATTACTGGATTCTGGCTTCGATTTCTGTGCCTTATAGTCTCGAGGTCTCGAGGTAGCGTGCTGCCTTGTCATGCAGCGGGCCCGGGTTCGATTCCTGGTCGGGACAGGCTCCTGGGTGAGGTTTTTTCGGGGTTTTTCCCCACCTGTAAGGCAAATGTCAGGAAGCTTAGGGTCCAACGGTCCCCGAAAATAATCCGGCCATCATAATCATCCTTCTCCGGTGTGGAAAGCAACGGGAAGCTACCACACCTATAATTTCCTAGTAAAGCTGCAAAGCATAACATGAAAATGCTACGATTGCAGTGAAAGACCTGCCCTCGGGCAGAATTACTGTGGATAGATGGATGGTAGTTAAAACGGCAGATATATTTTTAGGCACGGCCTTGGTGCATCACAACGCTTCTCTGGAAGAAATTTCATGGTAGGTTTCGACATGGAATGGTTGGCAGTTCTCGTTAGTAAAGTTAACTTTATATATGGCACAATTAAGAGATCATTAAAATACAGTGGAAGAAAAACTAAATATAAGTTCTACAAGGCAATGGCTGTTCCTATATTGCTGTATAGTTGTGAGTTTAAGCAAACGAGAAAAGAAATGCATAGAAGCAGCAGAAATGAGGGTTTTAAGAAGTGTACAGGATTGCACTTTTTGAATAAAAGAAGAGAAGATATCAGGAATTAATTCAATATTTTTAAACTGATAGATAAAAATAGATAGTAGATAGGAACAGAAGAGGGATACCCTTCATGTGCGTCACCAATTAGATAACAAGGCATTTGACTACCTTAAGAGAGTCATAGTTATACAGTTCAAAAAATATTTTTGATTATAGTCCAAAAGGTGAAACAAATGTTGATAGGCCGAAGAAGAAATACAGGTGCGGCATAAGTCCGTTAATCACTGCACATGGTTGCAAGGACAAAATCAGATTGGTTGAAACTGGGGTTTGAATACGGGACCACCAGAATATAATCTCGAACACTACTAAGCAATAGTGTTTAAGATTATATTCTGAAGGACCCGTATTCAAACCCCAGTTTTAACCAATCTGATTTTTTTCCATGCAACCATGTGCAGTGGTTAACTGACTTATGACGCACCCTGTATATCCAACTTTTCAATTAAAATCTATGAGACCGGAACGATTAGCTATTAAATTCTTAACACTTTAAATGTTGATAATGGCGATTATCTGAAGAGTTCAGCCTGAAGCTCACTAAGAAACAAAGAAGAAGAAGGCATATTACTTACAAAATGTGTTGTTAAAATGTTACAACAGGTAGGTAGGTGTGGAAAATGAAATTGACTTCACTTTTACTATTGTGTAAGTGGAGTGAAGACAACTTATTCATGTAAAATAACCCATAGCTATTCAGATACGTGTTGTTAAGAGCCGCTGCTGAATGCGAACTGCAGTATTAGCAGTAATGTCTGTATCAATCTCTTTTCCTGTTTACATCTACCTGCATTTCAGATAGTACATTTCAAAAGCTAGTTTTCAACTACAATTGACATTGTAGCGTTATGCGACAGGAGTATTCTCGAACGATCTGAGATCGATGTAGGATTTATCTCGATGTATTGGTAACTTTTCGACCTCAACCACTGGTAAGAAATCCCCATGAAATTGAAAGATTGTAGATATAGGAATGTAGGCTTTCACGGCCGGTGTCTTGATTCTTGTTAATTGGCGTTCATAGCTGAATGGCCGTGGTCCACTTTTATTTAAACTCAACGCTTCATCTACTACTGCGGTACTATCTTTAACAGATTCTGCGAGCCTTGTCTGAACTCAACTGTCTGTAGTAGACAGTTGAGGAATTCACAGAGCGCACGCAGAATGTCTTGTTGATGTCTACCGCAGTAGTAGATGAAACGTTGAGCTTAAAGAAAATTGGACCACGGTCATTCAACCTGGAAGATCAATTAACAAGATTGTAGATAGATTACTGGTTTCAAATTATATAATTAGTAGGGCTGAAGTAAAGTATCGGTATCAGGGTAACTACTTTCTAAACACATTGTTTACAAAATGCGTGTCTTTGTCGAGCGTCTCCACCGCCTGCTCGGAGCGGAGAGTGCGTATGTTCGACTCTCCTCAGTAATAGACCTGTTTACGTGACGTGTGGTTGTATCAGAATGCCGAAACAAAAATTGTTCAAATATGAGTCCATTCCTACACAACGCGGACTGTCCCGAGTAGTGCGTGTCAACGTTCAGTTTATAAACACAGCGGTGTAAGTACGATGCAGCCTAGCCTGTAACCCATACTTTTTTTTCAGCCCTAAAAATTAGGCAATGAGCAAAATACTTGATTAGGATATTTATTTCTTGTGGAATTTCTTTCCATAATAGATGACATCGTCGTTGTCCATTAAAATGCTTGACATTTACTTAACCGCATCGGGTTCACAAGATAATGCCTTAATTTCGAATGCAATGATTCTTAACTTTAAAAAATGAATAGTTATACTTTCTCTCTATCTTCGGGTTTTTACAGCTGCTGCCGTCTTCCCGTGTCAAACCTCCAAAGCCTAGGGCATCTTCAATGCTTAGCCCTCTTGCTTGCATTAATGTCTTCATGTTTTCCTTCCATGTTAACTTCGGTCTCCCTCTCTTCCTCATTCTGGTCGGATGCCATTGATATAGTTGCTTTGGCCATCGCTCATCTTCCATTCTTAAAACATGTCCTAACCACTTTAATTCCTTCTCCTCAATTCCTTCAATTATGCTTTCTTCTGCTTTCATTATATTTCTAATTTCCTTATTTGTGACATGTTCTAATTTAGACTTTCTGGCACTTCTGCGTAAATAATCCATTTCTAGAGCTATTAGTCTATTCTTGTAGTACTTACTGATTGTCCATACCTCACTTCCATATATTGCAACAGATTCCACCAATGTTTTACCAATATATTTTTTTGTGTCTTCCAAATATGCTTATCCCACCATATGGAATTTAACGATGATACTATTTTGCTACTCAATTCAATTCTATGTTTTATATTCTCTTTGCTTATACCTTCAATGTTATCCATAATTATTCCCAATAGTTATACTTGCCGGTAATAAAAACTCCATCGAGGGTTTACACGACGATAACTGGGATACATATAATCCCCACACATGCGCATTGACAAACAGCACTGTAAAGGGACGCGGTAAAACGCGTAGTATTCCCGTAACGCCATATTAACTACTTACTAATAAATCATGCCTTTAATAGTCACTAAAACACATTACATCATCCAGTGAGAGACACAAATGATTGTCGAACAGACGAATAACAACTATTGCCCTTTGGCAACCAACAAACAATTATTACGGGACGTTACTATGCACGCTTCATTCCCGAAGAGCCATCTTTGATATTCTGCAGCGAACGAAAATAGTGAGAAAAAATATATCGCGAGAAGCGAGATGGAAACTATTAGAATCGCAGTGTTGAAAGACTTCTTAAATGGACAACAGCATAAGTTGCCAAACATATACATGTTTAATAACATTGAAACAAAGAGATACAAATACATATATCACAAAACAAAAATTACATAATTATTTTTAAGTACAAAACATATATAGTTAACTATCTATCGATCCCTTAAAAAAAGTAAAAACAATCATTTTCATATAGATATATTAATATTCAAATGTCAGGAAAACTTTAAGACCCAAACGGTCCCCGAAATCATATGGCCATCATCATCATCAATATCCTTATCATTATCATCATAATCATCATCATCCTTCACCGGTGTGGAAAGCAACGGGAAGCTACCACACCTACATTTCCCTAATAATGTTGCAAGCATAGCATGAAAATGCTATGATTGCAGTGAAGGACCTGCCTTCGGGCAGAATTACTATGGATCGATGGATGTTAATATTCCCTTGGTATAGTGTATAGGTTTATAAAATTTATAGTGGTTCCATAAGCTTGAACTGCATTCATATAGTATATTGCGATACGAGTGTGTAAATACTTGATACGGATCGAGGAAAAGTTTAAAAAAGCGAGGCGCTTGCGCAGAGTTTTTTTTTAATTTTAATTTATGAGATTCCGTTATGTGTTTACCACATGAGTATTGCATACTACTTTTTGTACTATGTGTATTTATTTTAGTAATTAAGATATTAGCTAAAATATTAATGAATATAATTGAAGATAAATGTTATATTTCAGAAGGTAAATCGGCTAAATGTTTTGCTATGGAGAAATAATAAGTATTGCTGGTCATGTCGCCTTCTAATATTTGTTAAAACTGTAAAAACAATTTGATTTGGGATTTATATCTGATTATGGGCAAAGTTTTAGACGATGTGTGCAGTGATTATGAAACAGAAGAGGCGTGGAAAGATGGATGTGATGAATTAATACCGAAATTAATACAAATTGCAGTATCACTATCAATATTTCAAAATAAATGTTTTTACTTACCGCATTAGTGCTTTTGGTCATTTTTAAAGTATTGAGATTTCTTTTGTTTTTATAGCAACCAAGATTCTATGCGGGCATGTCAAATTACAAAGCACAATAACTATACAATATTAGTTACAAAGTGCAAACAAGTTTTAAAATTAAGTTTCTAAACATACTTTTTTAGCGAATTCCGAACCGTTGAATCTATTGACTTTTTCTGAAGAAATATTAAAAAGAAATACAATCATCACCGATTCCTCTTAAGTAGGAAAATGATCATTGTGTGTGTGTATGTATATTTTCGAAACCAAACTCGGCATACAGCAATCAATTAATAAAAATAAGGTTGGATTCGTTAACAGAAAAATCAGACCAGTGAGTTTATATGAAGCGAACATTTAAAAACTGCTCTGCCGGGATCAATATTTTATTTTTCATAACGAAACTCGGTATTCTTTTTATTATGACCAGGTTTACAATGTGTTATCATATCTTCCTATGACTTATGTTCTTACTCTTATCCTTTTCTCCCAAATATTATTATTTTTCCCAGTCCCGGTCTTGTAATCTTTTCATTCATAGCTTTCCGCAGCCAAGTGTTTCTTGGTCTACCTCTACTTCTTCTTCCCGCTGGAATACAATCCAAAACTCTTCTTGATAATCTTTGATCATCCATTCATTTTACATATCCATACCATTGCATTGTCTATAAATTACAAAATCTATGATTGAATTTTATTTATTGAACGAAACTCGACATATCCCTTTGAAATAAAACGAGAAAGATGTTCTCAAAAAATCAGCTATATTCGACCATTAGAAATGGGGTTTACATGAAGGGCGTGGTTCGTAAATCATTCTAACTATAAATTCGCCTTGCTGAGGAATTTGACTATTCTAAGCAATTCTTGAGTGACAGACTTCTTAACATTAGGGTCTGGACGAATTCCGGTGTGCAGAATAACATGTTATATAATGGAAATCGACAGCTAATGACAAATGAGGGGAATTTTGAGGAATGGCTGAATTCAAATACCTAGGAACAATAATCAGAAATAGGAATGGGATGCACAAAGAAATTAAACATAGGCTCAATTCTGGAAATGTGTTCATTGCAGAGACTCTTGATGTCCCAACTCCTTTCAAAGAACGTTAAACTGAAAATATATAAAACTATTATTCTACCAGTTATATTATATGGATGCGAAACATGGACTCTTACTTTAAGGGAGGAAAGGAGATTACAAGTATTTGAGAATAAGGTACTTAGGAAATGTTTTGGACCAAAGAGAGATGAACGAACAGGTAAATGGAGAAGACTTACATAACAATGAACTACATGGTCTTTATAGGAAGCCAGATATAATAAGAACAGTTAAGTCTCGTAGACTGCGATGGGCAGGGCATGTTGCACGTGTGGGGAATGAAAGACATGCATGGAAGCTTCTTGTAGGAAAGCCAGAGGGAAAACGCCCAGTTGGTAGACCAAGAATAAGGTGGGAGAATAACATTAACTATGATTTGAGGGAAGTAGATTATACAGGGAATGATTGGAAAGCATTAGCTCAGGATAGGGATGTATGGAGAGCTTATGTCCGCGGGCCATGAACGATAGTGCCAGTGAGTAAGTAAGTAAGAATAACATGTTCAAATTAAGTATGCGTTGTAAGGGTAAAATCTAGGAGACTAAAAATACTACATTAATGAAAAATCTCCATCACGCAGGAATTGCGTAAACTAAGTGAATTTCTAAGGTAGTGGAATTTAAGGTTCAATTTTCTTCTATTATGGAATATACTTTTCTTTTGTTTTGGTGCGAGATAACCAATTTAGCGATCGCTAGAGCGATTTCTTAATTTCAATTTTAGGTGAACTCCCCACTTTTAATGGTTGGGTTTCGCTATTTTTTAATATACATTTCTTACTTTATTTCAATGGAATATACTGAGTTTCGTTGCGAAACATTGAAAATTGTAACAAATAAAGCGATTTTTAAATGATCTCTTCTGTATAAACCTATTCCAAATTTTGCTGATTAACGAACTCATCTGGTTTTGTTCATAGATTTCTAAATTCCGAGTTTGGTTCCGAAAAAAGCAAAAAAAAATATATGAAAAAATGCCCATCTTGAGTTATTAACAGCGTGTTGGAAAACCAGAGGGAAAGCGTTCAGCAGGTAATCCAAGATAGGGGGAACAATATTAACCATGGTTTGAGGGAGATACATTATACAGGGGATTAGTGAAAAACATTAGCTGGGATTTGGATGTATGGAGAGGTTCGATAGTGTCAATGGATTAGATAGTTAGAGCATTAACAGATATGAGTAATCAATTGGTTTGGTGTTTACTTGATTGTATTTATTTATTGAATAAAACTATGAAATTTATTTATGAATATCATATACATCTTTGATAATTTTATTTAATAAATACATATTTATATAAGTATATAGGTCTAATAGTCATTTTAGTGACTGCGGGTAAGATTGATGAAGATTTCCAATAAATAAATAAATACATAGACTATTTAACTCACGCCCCAAATGGGAGTAAATGACCAATCATATTTCAATGATTTTTTATTTACAACAAATCACAGTCATTTTTCACCTCGATTTTATCAATTTAATTTTATCACTGTAAAATCAAGCTCCTCCTTTTTAATATTCTGAATAGGTCATAGCATTATTTTGAAGTGATCGCATGTGGCTAGCAGATTGTATATATAGTGCACGAATTTTAACACAAAGTGCTTGCGGGAGATACTATAAAAACATTTGTAGCAATTGATTATACCACAAAAAAAAAACAACCACTGTTTGCACTTTCTTAAACGTATTTTTTCCCAGGTAATATCGTTCAAGAAAAATATAATTGTCATATTTACGTCATACGATATCAGAAATTAATTAATATTCAGTTTGATGTGTTTCATTTTTTCTCCACTAGAGTGCATTCTTATAATTTTGCGATACTTTGGCAATAAATAATATGATCTGGTTGCAGTGATAAACAAGTGAAACATAACGTTTCTCATTTGTTTTCAAACATCGCCGTTTACATTAAATAAATAAATAATTTTAAATAACTGTATTTAAATAATTATTTGTGAGTAAACAGCTTAATTTTATTCGTTAAATAGTCCTAACAAATGTCACTCTTGATTTCCAAATTCTGTAGCCGAGTCGTGAGTTTATCGATAATTTGGAAATCACTCGTGGCAGTTCTTATGATAAAAAGTTTTTCATAAGAACGGTCTTCATTGGAATTCCATAAAATTCTTAAAATAAAATGAATGCCTGGTTTTACCAAAGAGGAAATATTTGTTAAGAATACACGGAATTTCACATCGGAAATAAAAGACAATGAAATACCTCGAATAACAGTGAGTACTGTAGTATTGTGGATTATTCCCGCAATAGTTGTTCAATGTCATGACAATACGTACACCTGCGCGTGACAAGAACAAAAGAGGAGGTCAGTATCTAACTTTGTTTGCATACACATCACATTTCTTCACGGCTACGTTGATGATACACCAATTGTTTTCCCGTTACACCAAGGATACAACACATGCACATTTCTTCACTCATGCATCAATAAGTCATGTCCAGACTACCAACTTTTATTCTGAATTATAAATTTAATACATGTACTCAGAAACCAATGAAACCTAATACATTAGTAACCAATTGAGTTGGTGTTAACTTGATGAAAATCCATATTCATTAATTAAATAAAAACAAAACTTAGTTTTATTCGATTTTCATATTTATTAAGATATAATTCAGTGACAGCTGTTTCGGTACACTGTACCTTCTTCAGACATGTTAACAAATTATGAGTTGTGTTATTATAGTACATATCAACTGATCTAAGCAACAATACAACAATATTGTATTGTTGCTTAGATTAGTTGATATGTACTATAATACAATTCATAATTTGTTAACATGTCTGTTGTATTGTTGCTTAGATCAGTTGATATGTACTATAATAACACAATTCATAATTTGTTAACATGTCTGAAGAAGGTACAGTGTACCGAAACTGCTGTCACTGAATTATATCTTAATAAATATGAAAATCGAATAAAACTAAGTTTTATTTTTATTTAATTAATAGCACATTAGCGTTTTTTTTTGGTTAAGCTAGTATAGCTCAACTTTACCTGTTTTTATAATTCCATGGCGCGACACGTCTAGTAGACCAATAGCCTACCAGCTGGCTGCTGGCTTCACATCCACATGCCATTTACAGAGGTGGAGAATCATCTATCCTGTGACATGTGATCAGCATATCGAGTCCCCCAGCGTTATAGCTGGTTGTCTCAATCTGGGGCCGCTACTTATTGTAGTTACCTAAATTTCTCACACGATGCATAGTGGGTAACGGTCCCACGCTGGTCGAATATCAGTGAAAACATTTATTCTCCCATCGGTACTCGAAGCATTGCAAGTCCCCCAGCTCTGCACCAAGGCATCATGCCTTAAAACCATACGTCTACGCTTGGAACATCTGTTTTTATACTATAGCTAATTCTAAATAGCTTTTTTTAAGCCAGGCAAGTGGTTCAAGAAAATATTTTTGAAAAAAATAAATCTCCACCGATCTTATCTAGTAGACGCCGAAAATGACCATTGCAAATATATATATATATATATATATATATATATATATATATATATAGATATTATAAATATATTTTTGACATTTGGCAATGAAGGCAAATATGATATGAAAAGAAAAATGAATGCTTGAGTCGGGATTTAACTGTTACGTTAGCCGCGAGATGGCAGTTGGAACAATTTCAGCTACCTCTTGTGTGAATTGAGAATACTACATGTATAAGAAAATTGTATGCTTGTATTGGAATTCTTGAGTAGCTCAGTTGGTTAGAGCGCTAAAGGTACAGACTTTAGAGACTCGAGTTCGAATCCCGACTCAAGCATTCATTTTTCTTTTCATATCATATATATATATATATATATTAGCGTACCCGGCAGTCGTTGTCCTGCTCGAATGTCCAATTTTCGTGTCATGGCCGGACGATAAAAATACAAGTTACTTTTTTATCGTAAATTAAAACGTAATTAGATAATTAATAAATAAGTTCGCAAAAAAAACTTCTCACAGCCATCTGTTGTGGCTCAAGAAGCGTGCATGATATCACATTTTTGTCGCGCGGAATATGTCGATAATGTAGGCGACTACACATCTGACATTAAAAAAATACTATAACCCAATCACAGTGTCACTTATTGGGACCAATTGTGAATATAAACCATCCAGGGACCCACTCAAACGCACACAAAACATTTAATCAAAATCGATCCAGTCGTTTAGGCTGTTTTTAATTCGGATTTGATATAAACGTCCACTTGTAATTGTCGGATTTCGCTCATTTTTGGGCAATGCTTACCTTGATTTATTTTATTAAAATATACTGAGTTTCGTTGTGAAACATCGAAAAATGTGACCACTAGAGCGATTTTTTAATTTTCACTTCAGGTAAACTCCTACACGTAATTGTTTTAGAAGATAAAATTGAATCTAAACCATCGAATGACCAAATCAGACACACACAAAAAATGCCATAAAATTGGTCCAGTAATTTTTAGGAGAAGTTCAGTGACAAACACACGTACCGAAGAATTGCAGTATGTAAGTTATATAAAGATGGGCCTATTTAGTTATATTAACGTTGTAGATTGGCAATTTTTGTTTGTTCTCGGAACCAAACTCGGCATATAGCATTAAATTAAGAAAATCAAAGTCGACTTCGTTAACCAGCAAAATCGGACTACGAGGAGTAGCGTAGAAGTTGCTTCATTAAGGCCTTACGTTCGCGTAAACACTAACAGCAGATATTATTATTGCTATTTCTATTGTCTACTTTATAGTGTATAGTATTATAGTATACATACACTCTCTTAAAATGTTGAGCCGATCAGTTTAAGGCATTATGTCTCAATGCAGAGAGCTATATGACCTGCACTGGTTCGAGTCTCATTGTAAAAAATAAATTTTCTCATTGGATATCGGCCAATATAGGTTCGAATCCTCCCCTCCCCCAAAGCATTGTGAGGAATTTGGGTAGCTACAATAAGTAGCGGTCCACCGCTGTGGTCTCGGCGTAGCGTCGCTTCCTTGTTCGCAGTGGTACGAGTTCGATCCCCGGTCGGTACAAGTTTCCTGGGTGATACATTTTTTTCGAGGTTTTTTCTCACCTGTAAGACAAATGTCAGGAAACTTAAAAGCATAAATGGTTCCCGCACATCTTATGGCCATCACATTCGCCATATTTCGTGAATTGTGTGATTCGTCTGAATGTTGTGTTGTCTGGGAGGAGGCCTTAAGCTGATCACTCATTCGGAGAGGTCCTACATATCTTTGTGCGCTCAAAAAAGTATGTGTGTGATCCATTGTTCAAAATCCCTCTCCCGACAGTTCGTGCCACTCAGGGGTAAGAAAATAAGCAATAACAACTAGAGCAACCGATATCTTGACCTCATCTCACCCTTATAATGTTTGAATGATAGCTCACCTCTGTGATTAACACATGTAAATGTGTGACCAACAGCCGGCTGGTAGGTCAAGGGCCTTATAGGTCTGTCACACCATCGAGAAGAAGATATTTAAAATATAACCTGGAATTTTGGGCTTTCATTAAGTGTTCATTTTTTCTCCAATCTGGAATTCATAGTGATCTTAAATGGGGTGATGGGTGAAATTTATATTTTATACATTTTCTACATTTTTTGTACAAACATTCACTGCATGATACATAATGATGTGTTTAAGTTTCATTCTTGTGAGACATTTATTTTACGAGTTATTAAATTATATTTAAAAAATTACATATATTAGGTGAAATGTGTAGCGATTATAATTTTAAAATTTCAATAAGTAAAACAAAAGTAATGGCCTTTTGTGGAAGAAATACTCTGCGCGCAAAAATAGTAATTAGAGACGAAATTATTGAACAAGTATCCCACTTTAAATATTTAGGATGCGACATCAGCTATGGGTATGATAAAGATATTGAACACAAAACATCAGTTTCAAGCTATTTGTGGTACAATAAATATAACATTGAATAATAAAGCCCATAAACAAACAAAATTAAAATTTTATAAAACAATGGGAGTGAATCTTAGATTACCACTACCAAACAAGAAAGTAAAATCCAAGCAGCCGAAATGAAATTTTTAAGAAGAGTAAAAGGCTGCACTAGAATGGACCAGATAAGAAACGAGGATATCCGTGAAGAACTGCAGATCTACTCCATAAAAAAAAAAGATATTTAACAACAAGATACAGTGGAAAGAACATGTAGAAATAATGGAAGAAAGTAGATTACCAAATAAAATCTTCCATTATTTTCCGAGAGGAAGAAGAAATGTCGGACGTCCTCGGAAGAGATGGTCTTAGATCTATTAGTGAAGACGGAACAGGCAACTCTTGCCTAAACCAGTAAGTGAAGAAGAAGAAGAATACATATATTAGGCTATAATTAAATGGGTTCAACAATTTTTTTAGTAAAATACCGTATTTAGAAAAACAACACGCATTAAAATTCTTATAATGTGAATACAAAGGGAGAAAAAACATGTTGTACCTCATGCGTGAAATTAAAAAAAAATAATAATTGCATACATTTTATTTTTCATTTCTTAAAATACTAATTCAATCATGAAACCCATGTACTACTTTGTTACCCATTGATTTTAGGACATGTAGTAAATATTTGAACCTTCTAGGACAAAATTTCTTAATTTCATTCAATTTTAAATGTACAAAAATGCAGTGAAAATAAAAGTGTGGAAAAACGAGTTTAAGGATTTGCATACAGGTGGCATATAAATGGCGCAGCCTTTTAACTCTGATGTAATTTAGGGCACTTAGAAGCGCCATAGGCCTCTGAAACTGTGCCAACTTATACATTAGAGTACAGGATATTTTTTTAGTACAAAAAAATGCCAATTTTGATCTCAAATGGTCAATTTTTCACCCATCACCTCCCTTAAGTAGCCCAATTCAGTTGACTTCCTTTTCTTTTTTTTAATTTGTCCACGACCTCGCCACTTGTAACGTCAAAGCAGAAACGAGTAATATTAATGCGTATATTAAACAACTTTAAACCACTTTAACACGCGGTATTACACTTTATTACACTTATTAAATAAATAATCTTGCAAATCAACCTGCAAACCTTGGAATCGGGGACAATGCAAAGAAACAAGATTCCATCTCCTCTTTACATACTTGTTTCATTTTTGTCTTCCTGTTCTACCAGATTTTTTTATGTTTTAACCTTCTGATTATCTATCCTGGTTGAGAAATGGAAAGCCTTGAGGCATTAACTGTGTCAGGTAGAATACGGAGTAAAGTTGTTACTATCGTTATCATCGTTACTACAATCATTGTATTACTACTATTACTATTACCTCCGGGTTTAAAAATAAACTCATTACAATATTTTTTTTTGTATCGCACATTATCAGTAAGACTAGGATTTGTAGTAATTACATATTCTTTCATTTTGCTTATACGTGAGTAAAATTGATAAATGTACACGAATTAGAAATTTACTTATCATATATGAAAATGTATCATTACATATTTTTACATATTTGATCATAATTACATATTTTTACATATTTTAAAGATCTTTATTTAATTTACATCAATCCTTCCATAGTAATTCTGCCCGAGGGTAGGTCTTTCACTGCAATCATAGCATTTTCATGCTATGCTTGTAGCTTTACTAGGGAATTGTAGGTGTGGTAGCTTCCCGTTCCTTTCCACACCGGTGAAGGATGATGATGATGATAAGATGATGATTGCGATTGTCATATAGTTTCGGGGACCGTTTGGGCCTTAAGGTTTTCCTGACATTTGTCGTACAGGTGAGGAAAACCCCCGATAAAAACCTCACCCAGAAAAACTGCCCCGACCGGGGATGGAACCCGGGCCCGCTGAGTGTCAAGGCAGCACGCTACCTCGAGACCACAGCGGTGGGCTAATTTACATACGCTAATTAATTAAAAAAAATTATTAGCGGAAAATTACTTAAAACAATATTTGTTAACATTAAAAAACTCGGATACCTGATTGTAGACTGAAACTGTTTTTTCCAACCAGTACGAAAGCTACTGAGAAACGGTCAAAGAAGAATTCCATTTACTAAATATGATAAACATAGATACGGGAAGACTCTGAAAAATTGTGTATAGTATGAATGAAATAGTAGAAATATGTAGGGAGCACATCGTGGTATAGTTGGTTAAGGCAATATCCTACAAGCTGGAAAATCGAGGCTCGAGACCCGATGGGGCAGGGTTTTTAATCTGGTTAATCTTCAGGCGGTATCATGAACCTGGGGTCGATTCATCCTATAAAAAATGAATACCATGCTATGTTGTGGGGGTAAAGACCGCTATCATACAAGGTTGAAATTTCTTGTCGATTGTATAGAAAAATGGAAGCCTTAACTTCCGAGTATCCCTAAGACCTGTAGTGGAATCATTTCATAATAGAAACATGACAATATGCAAGTATTTAAATGTCGCATTCCTTCACATTTTATCTGACTTAAAGTTAACATTTAATATAAATCGATATAAAATTAAATTTTAATGTATTTAATATTACATATTTTAAGGAATTTTGATGTGATCTTATATATTTTACATAATGTTATTACATAAATATGTACATATTTTGCATGTTAATATTACATAAAAATCCTAGTCTTAGTCATTAGTCACAAGTTAAAAATTTGTGACATGTATAATTCATCACACGATAAGTATTCGTACGCACAGAAACTAAGGGCGGAATTCATAAAACCATCTATATGCAAAGAGCGACTCTTTCTCCCTCTCTATGACGTAGAGAGGGGGGAAAAGTAGCTCTTTGCGTAAACATGGTTTCATGAATTCCGCCCTTAGTCATTGGCACTGTCGAGCTCATAAGTTCATGGGGACGCTGACATAAGCTTTCCATACATTCCTATCCTAAGCCAATGTTTCCCAGTCATTCCTTGTATAATTTACCTTTCTCAAATAATGGTTAATGTAATTCAACCAATTTCTTTCTTTTTTTTTTTTTTTGCTTACCTACTGGGCGCACTCCTTCCGGTTTTCCTACAAGGAGTTTCCAAGCTATTCTTTCATTCCCCATTCATGTCACACGTCGTGCTCATCGCAGTTTACGACACTTAACTGTTCTTATTATATCTAGCTTCCCATAAAAATCATGTAACTCACTGTTATATAGTCTTTTCCATTCAATAATATTACAAACATGAATGAGATTCAAAGAAATTAAACATAGGCTCAATTCTGGAAGCGCGTGCTAATATGCAGTAAAGGTACTTTTGTAATTCCAACTCCTTAAAAAAACATTAAACTGTAAATATTTAAAACTGTTATTCTCCTAGTTATTTGGATGCTAAATACGGTCTCTTTCTTTAAGGGAGGAGAAAAACTTACGAGTATCCGATACTAAAATAGATATTCTTAAAGACTTATCCCCATCACCCCATATACTATAGGAAGAGATAAATTTTACTTTTACGACATTTCGCCTATTGACGTTAAAAAACACTCAAGCGGATTAAATCCAATGCACAAAGAACAGATGACATCAGTATTTTAATCCTAAATAAAATCATTGAAATTATACTACCTACAGTGACTCATATTTCTAATCATTCCCTTATAACTTCTATCTTCCATACTGTATGGAAACAGTCTAGGGTTCGGCCTATACCTAAAATAAGTGCACCTACCAACTGCAATGACTTCCGACCAATTAGTATCCTTCCGACATTATCTGAAGCCCTGGAACATATTGTACATAAGCAAATGACTGAATATCTCCAAGAAAATTAACTCCTTGATCCTTATGAATCCGGCTTTAGATCTGGTCATAGCACAACCGCAGCTCTGTTAAAAATTACTGAAGATATTCGTGAAGCCATGGACAGACGTGAATTGACTCCTTTAACCTTACTTGACTTCAGCAAAGCTTTTGACACAGTAGACCACGACTTACTTATGATAAATCTCAAGCACCTACACTTGTCTGACAACGCTGTATCCTGGTTCGACTCATACCTGCACGGTTGTCAACAATACGTTTAATTAAATTCTAGATCTTTGTCTTGGCGCAACGTGCAGGCGGGAGTCCCCCAGGGCAGAGTTCTCGGACCTCTTCTTTATCAATCTACATAAATGACTTACCACTGTAATCTCCAAATTTATCTACACTCACCTCCACATTCTCTCTAAAACAGCTTGACGAAAATGAATGACGATCTCATATACATCTTTAACTGGTCTTCAAGTATCGGTCTAAATATAAATCCGAACAAGTCTCAAGTAATTCTAATGGAACAACAAAGACTGCTTTCAACTTTTGACATATGTACACTTCCAAACATTACTGTAAATAATATAATTATCCCTTATTCTTCTTCAGTAATAGATCTTGGACTACATCTAGACGCAAATTTAACCTGACATACAAGTGAAACACATATGTACAATGACTTTCTCCATCTTACATTATCTTAGACGTTTAAAGAATTTTCTCCCAGTTTCATTAAAACAAATCCTTGTGCAGAATCTTCTGATGCCACACTTGGATTATTGTGACATATATAATGATCTAAACTATGACTTGTCGCAGAGACTGCAGCGTGTTCATAATGCTTGCGTTCGATTAATTTTCAATATCTACCGTTATGACCTTATTTCTGAACACTTCAATAACCTCTCTTGGCTCCGTCTTACTGACAGACATAATTGTACTCTCATTTACTACTTTTCAAGCTTCTGAATTCCTACACTACTAGTTACCTGGCGTCCAGATTTGAGAAGTTATCTTCTTACCATAATATTGACACTAGGTCACAAGATAACAATCTGCTAACAATCCCTCTTCACAGCACTTCCTCTTATTTTTACTTCCTTCATAGTAGCCTCTGACCGCTCCTGGAATTTTCTTCCTCAAGATATCAGGGGTTGCCGCACACTTGGCACTTTTAAGTCACGCTTATACAGTTACCTGTTGTCTAATAATTATTTTTTCTCTATTTATTCAAATTTATACTATGTCATTAATGATTTTTTCTCATTTTTATATATATTGTACAAATTATATTTAATTCGTTAAATCTAGTGGTTATGCTCCTTGCCTCTGGTCCCGAGGGTCGCGGGTTCAAATCCGGCCGGGGTCGATGGATTTTTTAGGATGGAAAAATCCAAGGAGCAAGTCCTCCTGGAGGGACTTTAAGCTGTGGGTCCCGAGTCTGAAGATTTTCAGGCTCGTAAAAGATCCTTAAGCTTGAATGAAAATGCCTCTAAGCTAAATGTACCAAATTTTCCCGTCCTAGTACTACCTTGGTTTCCTATATGTCGGTATGAGGCGGAACGCTGACTACGGACCACTCAACTTACATCTATACGAAAACAAGTGTAACTAAATTAGTATGGTTCAAATTCTTCCCTGTAGGGGGAGAGCGCCTAAATCTCTGTTAAGGGAAATATGGGCTTACAAGAAGAAATCTAGAGTAAATCAAAATGCATTATAAATAATAATTGTATTGTATTTATAACAAGTAATCGTTTATGTTTATTTTAATTTAGATGTAATACTATTTTTTGTACTTTTTAAAACCTGGTTTAGTGGCAGACAAGGCCTTAAGGCCTTAACTCTGCGAGGTAAAATAAAGCTATTATTGTTATTATTGTTATTATTATTATTATTATTATTATTATTATTATTATTATTATAAAGTTCTTAGGAATTTTTTTTGGACGAAACAGAGATGGACAGACAGACGAACGGAGAAGACTATATATCACTGAGCTATATGATCCTTATGGGAAACGAGATGCAATAAGAATAGTTTAGTCTCGTAGACTGCGATGAGCAAGAAATGTGGCAAGGACGGTGAATTAAACAGAAGCACAGAAACTTCTTTGCAGGAAAAGTAGAGGAAAAGCGTCCAATAGTTAATAAACTTACAAGATTGAGGTGGGAGAATAACATTAACCATGATTTGAAGAAACTGAATTATACAGATGACGATTGGAAAACATTATCTCGGGAAAGGGGTGTACGGAGAGCAAAATTTGACCATCAATTCGATTTGTGAGGGAATAACTTGGTTTACAGAATTCCTGATCACGGAATTTCTTTTCAATCCCTCTTGTTTGGTATCTATTATACCTTTAATGCCAATTATATTAGTTTTAGCGAATTAAGTAAAATAAAGCTATTGAGGTTGTCCTCATGAAAATATGTTTGGAAAAAGTTATACAAATCTTCATCGAACCTAACTCGTACACGTAGAAAAATCGCATGAAAAATACAAATTTTTCGTGTATACGAGAAAAAATGAACGTGAAAATGAACGTTTGTGAGTCTGCGATTCAGTGAAACTGTACTGTATGGACTCAAAACTACTTTACCTATTTAACTGGCATTTTTACAACGTATATAAAATATTACCGTAGGTACTATAGGGTCGTAACTAAAATAATAATAATAATAATAATAATAATAATAATAATAATAATAATAATAATAAAAGAAATGAAGATATAAGAAAGGAACTAGATATATTCAAACTTAAAGACCGAATAATTAAACATAGAAACGACTGGAAAGAACACATTGATAGAATGTCAGAAGGAATATTTCCAAAATTATTGCTAAATTATAAACCGCGCGGAAGGAGAGATGTTGGTCGCCCACACAGAAGATGGTCTGAACAATTTTAACAATTCTAGCTTTCATGAAACCGGAACGAGCCAACATGCTTAATACCTGGAAGGTGATGAACAGTAATAACAATAATAACAATAATAATAATAATAATAATAATAATAATAATAATAATAATAATAATAATAATAAGTAAAAAAAGTTTATGTGCTTCGATGCACTAAAAATAGCTTTTTGGACTCAACCTTTTTTTGCCTTTCAAAATTAGATTAAAAGTAAAGATTTAAAGTAAGGAGGACCAAGAAAGCGCTGGGCTGAACAGATGTGAGATCGGAACAGGCGAAGACCTAATCCGTGAAGTTGATGATGATGATGATGAGTAAGGAATTATTTAATACATTGTTAGTTTTTACATTAGTTTGTATATTTTAATAAATTGTTGCTGCTGCAGCCGAGTGATGGCAATTGCCTAAGCATCGCCCAGAATGCTGTTTGCTGGAACCGGTTGAGGTTCCTTGGCAGCCAGATTCCCTAATGGTTATCGGTATCGGGGTTTTTCCTCAATTCAGCGCTATTTGTAGGCGTAGATGTTAACCCATACACGCAATGAGTTGGTTATGAAATGAGGTGTCACCACTCTAGAGCAGGGCATCGTAAACCACCCGGTCGGTCAAGCAGAGAGTCTAAAAGCCGACGGAGCGAACTGAGCCACACTACTCCAGATGTGGCACATCACTCATCTCAACAACCTAACATATGTTAGGTCTTAAATTGTTTATACATAATTTGTTTAAATCATTTTGTCCACGCGAACTAGTCGCGGGTCCTACGAGTATGGCCTATATAAGAAGGGCTTTTTTTATGCGTCTGTTTGTTTACATTCTAGAGGCCGCAATACTTTTTTAATCCAAAGTCAACAAATAGCAATTGATTAACCCTTAAATTCGTAATGTATCCTTTTGGATACATCAGTTGGTTCAGTTAATTTAATATTTTTAATAAATGAGAAGAAAACGAACAAAAATAAACCACTTAAATGTGTGTATAATTATACAATATACTTAACAATAACAGTTACACAAGATTCCGTTTTCACAGCGGTCCGCCACATTCAAATATCTAACAAAAGAAATGTGTGTTTTGCCAATTTAAGGGTTAAAATAAGTAAGGTCAATTTCGTTTATAGAAAAATCGGATCATTGGGAGTGGGGTTTAATTGGATATTATAAATAAAAAATTTCCAAGCCGCAGCAGTTTCCACAACAAAACTGGGTACGTGTTTTTGAAATAAAACGAGAAATCAACACTTTTACAATTCGTATTAAAGCACCTTTAGGGCTGTGTAATGTCATGTATGCCTATGTTTCCCTTAACAGAGATTTAGGCGCTCTCCCCTACAGGGAAGAATTTGAACCGTACTGATTTTAGTTACATTTGTTTTCGTATAGATGTCATTTGAATGGTGCGTGGTGATCTAGGAAACCAAGGTTGTACTAGGACGGGAAAATTCGGTAAATTTTGCTTAGAGGCCTTTTCATTCAGGCTTAAGGATCTTTTACGAGCCTGAAAATCTTCAGACTCGGGACCCACGGCATAAAGTCCCTCCCGGAGGACTTGCTCCTTGGATTTTTCCATCCTAAAAAAATCCATCGACCCCGGCCGGGTTTGAACCCGAGACCCACGGGACCAGAGACAAGGAGCATAACCACTAGTCCACCACGGCCGATAGGCTGTGTAATAAGATATTAAATATAAAACTGGTGCCGTGTTAAGTCAGTCGTCCTCAACTAAATTATTAAACTTCATGAAGTAGTTCCAATATGGAGGCCTTTCAAAAACAATGTTTCATCTTCTGCATTTTAACTGGTACCAGAACTACTCAATGAAGTTTAATAATTTAGTTGACGACTGACTTACCAGGTACCAATTTTATATTTTACATTTAAAAACGAGAAAGTTACCGTATTCTAAAAAGTCAGTTGAAATCCGACAATATAAATGTAGATTTACCTGAAAGCCGACATTTTAAAATGACTGTAGCATCCGCCATGTTAGTTAAATCACATGTAACATTTTATTAAGAAATATAATATCAAAGTTCGGTTATCAAAAAAAAAAAAAAGTTGTTCATTAGTGGTGGGGGTTAACCTGAAAGCTGACATTTTATCGGGAATATTTTCAACTTTCTACTGGGTGCTATTTATTGTTCTCTCACAATTTCAAGGACTGCCCGACACAACAACAGTTCAAGAAAAAAATTCACTACATATTTTCTTGGACAATAATATATAACATATATAACTATGTTCCATGTATACTTTTATTATTTCTTGATATTTTAAACTTCCATTACCAAGCCAATTAGTTATCAAATTATAGGTTATTATTATTATTATTGTTACTGTTATTATTACTATTACTTACTTATTCACTGACATTATCGAACCCGTAGGTTCATGGCCGTGCGGACATAAGTTCTCCATAGATCCCTATCCATTCCCTGTATAATCTACTTCCTCAACTCATAGTTAATGTTGTTCTCCCACCTCATTCTTGGTCTACCAACTGGGCGTTTTCCTTCTGGCTTTCCTACAAGAAGCCTCCATGCATGTCTTTCATTCCCCATACGTGCAACATGTCCTGCCCATCGCAGTCTACGAGACTTAACTGTTATTATATCTGGCTTCCTATAAAGACCATGTAGTTCATTGTTATGTAAGTCTTCTCCATTCGCCTGCCTGTTCATCTCTCTTTGGTCCAAAAAAATTCTAAGAACTTTATTATCAAAAACCCGTAATCTCATTTCCTCCCCAAAGTAAGAGTCCATGTTTCGCACCCATATAATATAACTGGTAGTATAATAGTTTTATATATTTTCAGTTTAACGTTTTTTGAAAAGAGTTGGGACATCAGTCTCTGCAATGCATAATAGCACGCATTTCCAGAATCGAGCCTATGTTTAATTTCTATGTGCATCTCATTCATATTTGTGATTATTGTTCCTAGGTATTTGAATTCAGCCACTTCCTCAAAATTTCCCTCATTTGTCATTAGCTGTCCATTTCCATTATATAATGCATTTCTACGTGTGACCATATATTCTGTTTTATTGATATTTACTTCCAGGCCTAATTCCTTAGCGTTACTCAATAGTGTGTGCGTGTTGTCCTTTAGTATCTCCTCGCTATCGGCCTATATTACTACATCAGTTATTATTACTATTATTGTTATAATTACACATTTTATTTCTTTCCATTGACAATTTTATATTGTGTAGCCTATATCTATTATGTATCATTAATCATGTAGATAATTAATAATTGTTATTATATGTATAATTTAACTCTGGTGAAGTGGAAGAGAAGACCTTACGGTCTTACTCCATCAGGTAAAATAAATAAATAAATAAAATAAACTTTTATAACATTCCGTTGAGGTATTAGGCCTATTTAAAATTAAAATATAAAATTATGGAATATTCACCTGAAATGTCCGTCTCCTCAACTTAATTAATTATTTAACTGTAACGCTTTCGGGACTTGTCCCATCATCGGCAGGATTCAAAACTGGTGTTTCACTGAAGATCTGGTAGAGGGGGTACATTTATTGGGTTCGTTTTCGTTTATCAGATTCAGAAAGCAGCTCACAACAACGACAATCTGATAAACGAAAACGAACCCAATACATGTAACCCCCTCTACCAGATCTTCAGTGAAACACCAATTTTGAATCCTGCCGAAGATGGGACAAGTCCCGAAAGCGCTACAGTTAAATAATTAATTAAGTTGAGGAGACGGACATTTCAGGTGACTATTCCATAATTTTATATATTAATTTTAAACAAATATAATACAAAAATATAATAATGAAACATGATTTATAGGTTTACAATTTAATCAAGAGAGGATTGATAAAATACATTCAAGTAAGTAGAGGAATGTACATATTTGGGATCAGTAATAACACAAGATAATAAAATAAGCGCTGAAATTAATAATATACTATAATTAGCAAATATATGTTATTATGGAATAAAAAGTAAGTAGCCATTATCTTAGCCTTAAAATTAAATCCAAAATATACAAAATTCTCGTGAAGTCTGTTAACCTATATGAAATTAAATTTGTCCATTAATTAAAAATGATGAAAATAATTTTAAAATAATTGCAAGAAAGATTCTAAGAAATATCTACGACAGATAAATGAAAATGGAAAATGACGCAGTAGAAACGATCATGCAATACACGACTTATATGGTGAACTGACATAGAATAATGAAATCTTCAAGGTTGAGATAGCTGGACCATCTACGTCGACTGCAAGGAACAGACATTTCCCGTTGAAATCTCACTCTCTAAAAAACTTTTTTAATGCCCCAGGTTCTCCTTTTGGACATTTCTGGTGTTCTCTCCTGACACTGGCGTAATTGTAACTCACTTCTGAGGTTAGGGCGCCTGGAAGGTGGGGTTATGTTGCCCCGATGATATGATGGGTGATGATGATAGTGGTGCGCCAGGAAAGTCCTTAATCCTAAGCTTAATCTAAGATGAATAAGAACGATGCTGATTGCCATGGTCATATGATGTTCGGGGACTGTTTGGGTCTTAACGTTTCCTGACATTTGTCTTACAGGTGAGGAAAAACCCCGATAAAAACCTCACCAAGGAAACTGCCCCGACTGGGGATCGAATCGGGGCTCACTGCGTGACAAGGCAGAACGCTACCTGGAGACCACAGCGGTGGACTTCTCCAAAATATAGGGAAAAAGAAAAGTTGGAAGACCCTTAGATGGCTTGACAATGTGGAACAGGATTTGTATGTTATGGCAATTTAGGAGTAGAGAAGGAAGCCAGAGGACAGAAATGGATGGAGAATAACTGGTGCTTCATCCCCAGGAAAGCCGTACTTTGTTAACAATTCTCTGACTTCGTTCTCCACCAAAAAAGAAATCTGTGCATCATTAAACTAAGCTCTTTTAAATTCGTATCAATAAAATATCTTGGATCTATAATAGATAAATCTGGTACTTGTGAAAAATATATGATTAACAGAGTAAATTGTGCAAGGAAGGCGATTAGATCCCTGAATGGTCTTTTATGGAATAGAAATTTGACCAGAAAAACAAAAAAAGAGATTATACAGACAATAATAGAAAGTATACTTACATATGGATCAGAAAGCTGGACAATAAATGAAAGGATGCAGAAAAGAATCTTGGCGACAGAAATGGATGAATTACGGAGAAGTATGAGAATATCCAGTCTACAACATATTCGAAATACATATATCAGACAAGAAATGGATGCACAAGAAAATGTTATCGATAGGATAACAAAGAGAGCTCTACAGTTGTGTGGATATGTACAACGGATGTCGGAAGACTAGTGGCCTAAACAGGTGTTGGATTGGATGGTACGTATCAGGCAGAAGGAGGAGGGGGAGAAGTAGAAGAGCATGGTATGAGGGAATATATGATGCCATGATGAAGAGGGGTATGGAAGATGGACAATGGGAAGATAGGAATCTCTGGAAAGCAGGAATCAAAGGCAAACTGCTGTAAGGTGGAAAGCCTGTATTAAGTATTAAGTAATCGATAAAATGATTTACTATCGATGCAGCACTTTTTACTCCATTATATAGCACACAGTTGGGGCGGTTAAGACCTGTAATAGGATGTAACACCGGATATGATGATGAATGATGATGGAAAGATATACTCCGTAAACCAGCAAAATCTAACCATAAATGCGACTTGCTGTTAGTTTACGCAGTTCCTGCGTGACGACTTCCTATGTCAATTCTAAGAAGAGGAGTGCGCATAATATAATAATAATAATGTTTTATTTATTCTGGCAGAGTTAAGGCCATAAGGCCTTCTCTTCCATTCAACCAGCACAAATACAAATAAATATTTGACAAATATAGATATACACTATACTAATTATAAACAGTTAAAGGTACATTAAATGTAGCAATGTAAATTTCATGTACAAACAACATTTTATACCATAATAACAATAATAATGCTTAGGATAATAATAATAATAATAATAGTAATAATAATAACAATGATAATAATAATAATAGCATAAATATGATAAATTATACGAGAAACACCAATATATATATATATACCTTACACTGGGTAATGATGAAGTCGAGATTAGAGCAAATATAAACTTAGATTTCTTTTAAAAGTTGCCAATGTCCGGCAGCCCCTTATTTCTTATGGTAGGGAATTCCAGTTGGGAGAAGTGAAAATAGTATATGGCATGGAGTGATGTGATGTCTTGTGTTGCGGTATATTAAGCAAGAGGCTATGTTGTGATCTTGTGTTTAAGTTATGGTTTGAGGATAGATACTGGAAACAAGATGATAAATAATTGGGAATCGAGGAATGTACGATCTTAAATAAGAGAATTAGTCAATGCGATTTTCTTCTCTCTTTTAGATGTAGCCATGCCAATTCGTGGAATAATGGAGAAATGTGATCGTATTTTCGAACATTAAATATGAATCTGATACACATATTATGAACACGCTGTAGTTTGTCCGACAATCTGTCACTTATGTCAGTTAGTAAAACGTTACAATAGTCAAAATGCAGCAACACTAAGGTTTGAATTAAAATTCTTTTAAGAGCTGCAGGAAGAACATTTTTGAGACGCTTTAGGGAATGCATTATGGAGAAGATCTTTTTAGATGTTTGTTTTACTTGAACATGCCAATTTAAATTTGAATCCAAGTAAAGTCCAAAGTTTTTAACGACGTCGGTATAAGGAATTTCCAATAATATAGGAAATGTGAATCTGATATCTTGTTATAGGAAGCTATGTATGATATACCAACATTAGAAAGCTTGGGGACGCAGTCATGTTACCTAATGTTGCGGTGCGTGTGGATTACAAATCAGTTCCGTATTCGTCGTCTTCACGGTCAACAATCAGAAGCAGATACCTCACATTAATAATGTTACGCAATAAACAACCGAAGTCTACTTCCTTTACTACACACAAACTACAGCTGTTGAATGTTTTGATTTCTCGCTGAGACCCTCACTTCTCAATACTTTCTATTTTAAATTGATGATCGTAAAAGAGAAGGCCCTTTTTCGAATCCTGCTGCCGACTAATCTGATACTTTTAGAAAATTCCCAAGGAGTGTACCTCTTGTGGTTCTTTTCGAGTAAAATATTTTTTTTGCGTGATAGTGAGTTTTGTCGTACTTACAGCAATGACAACCATGATTGAAAGTTCAACTTTCTACATATTGGGGTGATAGATAAGGAACTATTTAAGGTAATTAGTGATAAAAATAATTTTAGGCGACGTGATAGAAGGATTTTATTAAATTTATTTTCCCTCAATAGTAAAATATACACTTTGCTCTTATAACTTGGCTAAGAAACGGCCAAAACCACGACTACAATCAAAAGAAGAGTACAAACTTAGAATATCAACTTTTGGGACAATATCGATAGCCCTCCATTGTAACTATGTATACTATGTACAATTATATACAAAAATATATAAAAAAAGTAGTGTTAATATACATTATACGAAACATATCACTGCATTTTAAATTAACCTAATTTTGACTTAGGCTTTCACGGCCGGAGTTACTATAATGATCTAGAAGATTTCCGGGCTGTGGGCCGTGGTCTTGAGGCTTGTAGTTCCCAAACGTTTCGCCAGAGATTGCGTCCGGCATCCTCAAGGGTTGTCTCAAGACAAGGATGCCGGACGCAGTCTCTGGCGAAACGTTGGGGAACTACAAGCCTCAAGACCACGGCCAACAGCCCGGAAATCTTCTAGATCATCATAGAACCTAATTTTATTTGAAACAATACAAAAAAATAAATACGTGCTTGCCGCCATTTTATCACTGATTGGTGCCACGGCCTGCTGTAGTTTCAACTAATAAACATTGCCCACACTGTTAACGCCAGTCAGTTGTTTATAGCGAGCGAAAATATTTCCAACAGAAATGTTACTATTTTACTATTATTTATTATTTTGAAAACACCATCGCGCAAACAATTATGCACAACGTACGTTTGTGAAGTGTTTTATAGAATCTCGGAAATTAAAAACCTCGTCATCACTTGGTTTTTAAACATTTTCCGCACTTCTGTAAAAATTACTTCCCAACTTCGCATCATAATATAATATCGATTTTTTTACAAATCTTCGAATCTGTTTAATGGAGAACGAAAATTCCCATGAGAAAAAAATATCGGAACCAAACTCGGTATGTGATATAAAAGTAAGAAAAATAACGCATAGTTATTAAAATCGGACCAATTGGAGTGGGGGTATACCTGAAAAGAAAATTAAAAAAATAGCTCTCTTTTTGTTTTTCTTCTTCTTCACTTCAAGGGTTAAGCAAACTTCCTGTTTCGCGTCAGAGTTGTTCAGTCCATCTTTTCACTAGCCTCCCTACGTTCCTTGATCCTCTTGGCTTGTAGTTAAATGCTGCTTTTGGTAATCTTCTTATATTAATTCTTTCTGTCTAAATAATTTATTTCTAAAAGTAGCTCGAGTAGTTTTAATTTTTTTTTGCAATGAAACTCGTTATACGTCATTAATAAAAAAACGATAAAAGTATTCCCCAAAAACCAGCGAAATTCGGCAAATGAAAATATAACTTTATCTGAAAGCAGAAGCGTCCGGCACGTTTGTTTTCTCGCAACATAACTGAATACAAAAGGGTCTAATTAACAAAAGAAAGTTATAATAATCTATAAACCAGGAAAATATGACCATGAATTGGCTTATTCATTGTTGTTCCTGAGTGACGGACTTTTTTGATATTCTATTTATTCTGAAAAAGTCTACCCATATAATAAAAATATGCATTAAAATATACAGTGGCAATTCGTCATTAGCCGGAAAGTGAGTGTTTTAGCCGCATAGAGTCAGGCAACATGGACCTGAGATCTACTCAGACTCTAATTGATGTGAGTACTAGATGTTTGTTCTGGGGGTAAAAACAATCGTCACGCAGGCCTCACATCCCATACCAATTATTTAGAAATGTGAAAGCATCAATATCCTATTACCCTCTTAAAGCCTATAGTAAGATCACTTTATCTACACAGTCTACATAGAGTAACTTATAGAAAGAAAGATAACTCACTCTTTGCATAAAACCTAAAAATGAATGTTTAAATATACAACATACCTGCTGTATACCAAAACTTCCGAGGTGAATGAATTTAAGACTAAACTAATTGTTTTACTGTTTCAAACTTCTAAGATAGTCCTTTCCATGGAGAATCAAACGGCACTTCAAATTCCATCTCGATAAAAAGTTATTTAACATATTTTTTCCCCTGCACCCTTCACACTTATATATAACCAGGAATTTATTTTTCTTTTCATGTCATAGGCTATTTACCTTTATTGTCAAATGCCAAAAATATAAAGTAAATATTGTCTTTAAATATGCTTACTTGTTATAGTGGCCACTAGATGGCAGTTGGAACGATATCCCGCTACCTCTCGTGTAAATTGAGAATACTATTTACATATAAGAAAAATAAATGTTTGTGCTAGGATTCCTGAGAACACACACACACACATAAATACACACACACACACACACACACAAACACACTCACACAAAAACACACACAACACAACACACACACACAAACACACACACAAGCTAACACACACACACAAACACACACACACACAAACACACACACAAACACACACACGCAAACACACACAAGTAAACACACACACACACAAACACACACACACGCAAACACACACACAAGCAAACACACACAAACACAAAAACACACACAAACACACACACACAAACACACACACACAAACACACTCACACAAACACAGACACACACAAACACAGACACACACACAAACACACACACAAAAACACACAAAAACACACACAAACACACACAAACATACACACAAACACACACACGCAAACACAAACATACACACATGCAAACACACACAAACACACACAAACACACACAAACTAACACACACACAAACACATACACACAAAAACACACACACACAAACACACACACACAAGCAAACACACCCACACAAACACACTCACACACACAAACACACACAAAAACACACACACACAAGAGACACGCAAACACACACACAAGCAAACACACACACAAGCAAACACACACAAGCAAACACACACACAAGCAAACACACACACAAGCAAACACACACACAAGCAAACACACACACACACAAACACAACACAAAAACACACAAACAAACACTCACATAAACACACACATGCAAACACACACACACACACACACACAAACACACACACAAAAAAACACATATACACACAGACACACAAAAACACACACGCAAACACACACACACACACAAACACACACACACAAAACAAAAACACACGCACACGCGCGCACGCACACACACACTATATATATATATATATATATATATATATATATATATATATATATATAGACCCACGCCATAGCCGAGCGGTTTGGGATTTAATGTCTCGATGCAGAGCTACGGCACTTGCGCTGGTTAGTGTCCCTTTGAGGGAAGATATTTTCTCGTAGAATTTCGGCCAGTGTGGAACCAGTGGTACCCACCATCGTGAGGAATTTGGATAGCTATAATAACTAGCAGGGGGCACGCCGTAGCGTAGTGGTTAAGGCGCTGCGCTACAATCCGGAAGGTCGAGGGTTCGAGTCCCGGTGGGGTCACGATTTTTAAACTGACCCAATCTTCTGGCGGCACTATGACCCTGGGGTCGACTCAGCCTCTAACGGAAATGAGTACCAGACGCTTGTTCTGGGGGTAAAGACGGCCGTCACGCGGGGCTGACAACCCGGCTGACATCAAGTGCCGATTATCCAGAAAAGTGGGAGCCCTAACCTCCTACTACCCCAAGGGCCTCCTGAGGCCTGTAGTAGGATACCTTTACATTTTACCTTTTTATAATAACTAGCAGCTACAGGTAAAGGAAACATAATTCGACCCGGAACTTTAGCAGTTCGACTCGCAGCCAACATAATTGAAGGGCATTTATTATTAACCCTTTTAGGTAATACTGGACCAGCCCGATTAGCCCCACAGATTTCAGAACATTGTCCATAGAATACTCCTGGCCGATTAATCAAGAAACTAGTTTGGTTTAATCGGCCAGGAGTTGCATCAGCTTTTATTTAAATATTAATCGATTTATTTTTCTCGTTCTTTTATTTGTCATATCTAAACTATTTTTAATTATTAGCCCAAATATGATTAGAATTTTAATTGGTTGGGATGGGTTAGGTCTAGAATCGTATTGTCTAGTGATTTATTATCAGAATGTGAAGTCTTATGATGCTGGAATATTATCCTCACTCTACAACGACTGGGAGACTCGATACGATATGCTGACCAGATTTCACCCAATACTGATTAAAAATCATTCAGCTCTGATAATGACACATGTGGGTGTGAGGCCAGCAGCCGGTTGGTGGCCCAAGGACTTTCTAGGCCTGTCGCGCCATGTATTATATATATATATATATATATATATATATATATCGTAGTAATGTATAATGTAGAGGTCTCGGATTTAAATTCCGGTTCAGCCTTTAATTTTTCATTTCATGTAATATTTGGCCTATATTCCTAACATATTGCTAAATATATATATATATATATATATATATATATATTTTTTTTTTCAAATGCCCCGGGTTTGTCATTCCTGGATATTGCTAAATATCGAAAATCAATTTGAACATCGATATAAAAAAATGCGTTACTGCTATAAAGCAAAATATTCTCATTAAAAAAATGAAGAATGTTAAAGAAGCCGGCAGAAGGCACTGAGAGCGATGTTCCGCTGCCTCTTATGAGAATTTGTATATGACGAAAGAAAAATTGGGATATGTACTGGGAGCCTGAGCAGCGGAATTGGTATCGCACTAATGTATAAAGATAGAGGTCTCGGGTTCAAATCCTTGTTCAGGCGTTAATTTTTCTTTTCGTGTAATATATATATATATATATATATATATATATATATATATATAATAATAATACTTTATTTATTTATTCTGGCAGAGTTAAGGCCATAAGGCCTTCTCTTCCACTCAACCAGCACAAATACAAATAAATATTTGGCAAATATAGATATACACCATACTAATTATAAACAGTTAAAGATACAATAAATGTAGCAATGTAAATGTCATGTACAAACAACATTTTATAGGGTAATAACAATAATGATACGATAATAATAATAATAATAATTATTATTATTATAATAATAATAAATAATATAATATAAATATGATACATATACATTATATGGGAAACACCAATTAATATATAGCCTATACCTTACACTGGATAATAATGAAGTCGAGTTTAGAGCAAATATAAATTTAGATTTCTTTTAAAAGATGCCAATGTCCGGCAGCCCCTTATTTCTTGTGGTAGGGAATTCCAGTTGCGAGAAGTGAAGATGGTATATGACATGGAGTGATGTGATGTCCTATGTTGCGGACACAGTATACGGGGCAGACGGAAGCATAGTGGTTAAGGCATCACGCTACAAGCCGGAAGGTCGAGGATTCAAGTCCCGGTGGGGTTTTTTAAACTGACCCAAAGCTTCTGGCGGCACTATGACCCGGGGGTTGACTCAGGACGCTTGTTCTGGGGGCCAAGGCGGCCGCCACGCAGGGCTGACATCAAGTGCCTAATTTCTAGGAAAAATGAGAGCCTTAAGCTTCTACTACCACAATGGGCTTTCTAAGGTCTGTAGTGGGATAACTTTACATTTAATATATATACCGCTGTGGTCTCGAGGTAGCGTGCTGCCTTGTCACGCAGCAGGCCCGGGTTCGATCCCCGGTCGGGGCAGTTTTTCTGGGTGAGGTTTTTATCGGGGTTATTCCTCACCTGTAAGACTTTAAGGCCCAAACGGTCCCCGAAATCATATGGCCGTCATCATCTTCATCCTTCACCGGTGTGGAAAGCAACGGGAAGCTATCACACCTAAAATTCCCTACTAAAGCTGCAAGCATAGCATGAAAATACCATGATTGCAGTGAAGGATCTGCCTTCGGGCAGAATTACTATGGATGGATGGATGGATGGAGATATATATATATATATATTATATAGACTCGAGTTCAAATCCCGACTCAAGCATTCTTTTTTTCTTTTCATATAAATGCACCATGGCGCAAAGGGACTAGAAGCCCCTTGACCTAGAAGTCGGGTTCTGGCTTCATATCCACATGTGCCATTTACAGAGGTGGATGGTGATGCAGCCTATATAGGGGTGAAATGTAGTCAGCATGTCGGGGTTACCCAGCCAATACATATAGTTTTCTTAATCTGCAGCCGCTACATATTTTAGGTACCCAAATTCCTCATGATGCTGGTTGAATAACAGTTCCATACTATTCTAAAATTCACAAGAAAATTTCTTTTCCCATGGGAAATCGAATCAGCGCAAGTCTGGTAGCTGCTTTTCTAACACAGCTCTGGCGTCTGGGAAAGATGGCAACCCGGCTGGCATCTCTTGCTGATTGTTTAGAAATATGTGAACCTAAACCTCCTATTACCCAAAGGGTCTCCTAAACTTGTAGAGGGAACACGTTAGTTTTAAATGTACACTTAGCGACAAAAAGAATGGGCCGACTCTTGATCTCGAATACTTCAAGTTCTAACGCGCGATTCACACGAGTAAAAAAATTGCACAGTAGAGCTACAATAAGTTTTCTTCTTCCATTGAAGAGTATTCTTTCTAAACACAACACGGCATCGAAAGCGCAGCTCAGTGCTTAGTGACATATTCGAATGCAAGGTTCGATTCCTGTTGAGGTTAATTCTTTTAATTGTTAAGGTGCTTTGTATTATTTTTTTGTATATCCATTCTTAAAGAAAAGACGTACTAACTATTTGGAAGTATTACCATTTTTATTATTAATAGCATTATTTATTTATTATGACAATCCGGCTGATTTCCATGAAGCTTCTCAGTAAGATGAATGTCTCCTGGAAGCGTTACGAGCGCTTCGCAGGACAAGGGTGGTGGAAGGGCTGCTTCCTCTGAGCCTCCAAACATGCTTCTCTGCGTATCCACCCCCCAAGAGAGGGCTGCTTCTTCCGCTTTTCAAGCCCTACAAGTTTAGCTGTGCTATTCCTTGTCGCCCTGTTGACCGTTGAAGACTTGACGAAGATATGGCCGCCCAATATGGGTACAGACGCCATTCGCTCGTTGTGAGCTATACTTAGTTCCCCTCGCCTCTTACCCACCAGCAAGAGGAAGACGTGATGTTGGAAGACCTTGAAGACGTTGGGCTTATGCATTATGAAGTCGGAACGGACAATTGCCTAATCCCTGAGGTGATGATGATGATGATTTATTTATTATTTATTATGAACAGGTTTACAGTGTAATAAAACATCTTCCTATGACCAAATATTTTTAAATGTGTATCTTTTTTCTCCATTCTTCTCTATCTTCTCATCCCAATTATTCCAGACCTATCTCCCTCATACCTCTTTTTACATCATCCATCCATTTAAATCTAGGTCGACCTCTCTTTTCTTTTCTAAGTGGAATCCATTCCAAAGCTTGCCTGGGTAATATTTTACCTGGCATCATACGTATATGACCATATCATTCTAGTTTTCTGTATCTCACAAAATCTAATATTGAATTTTGGACTTTCATTTGTTATGTGATGATTGTATTTGTGAATTTTTCCAATTTAGAATGTCTGGTTAAGCGTCTAAACCAATCCATTTCAGTAGACATAAGCTTTAAACTCAAATTTTTATTTAGATGCCAAGTTTCTGCATCGCATGTTAACGTGCTTCGAATTATGGATTTATAAATTTCTAATTTGGTATCTATTCTTATCCCACAAAACTCCGTTTAATATTATTATTACCGATCTGCCTTTTTGAATTCTATATTTTATGGCATTTTCTTGTGTACATTTTGAGTTAATTTGGATCCCCAGGTAATTACATTTTTCACATCAATTGATAAATCCCATTATTATTATTATTATTATTATAGATGATGGATAATAATAATGTAATAATTATAATTATTATTATTTTATTATTGTCCATCATCTATGAGCTATTATTATGATGGATTTGACATACATAAACTAAATATTTTAATTGAAGGTAAAACTTTTTCCTCATTAATACGTAATAAATAAATAAACTCATAAATATACGAAGCTATATTATATTTTAATACATAAATTTATAGCATTATTATTAAAACGTGGTACTGCACGCACAATTAAATTTATACCGGTAGCTAAATAGTGTTACAGAGTTTACGAAGGCAGGGATATTACTTACGATAGTGAAAAGTGAACGTAGATTATGTGGCAGGAATTAAATATTAGGATGTATTTTGCGAAAATGTAAATTAATAAAAAGAATTGTTGGAGGATTCCAACCCTCGCTTTCACATACATTTCATCTTGTTGTAAGAAGTTTAACGATGTACGCTACTCGAACGTCTGATACTTAGTCGCCTTGTTTACTTTTACACTAAGAACGAGAGTTGAACTTTATTTAAAATGTCGCAATTTGAGTAATATTGCATTTGTCCAACACTCTTAAATATCTAGAAACATGGCTCCTTCACTTTTATTTAACTATTTAGGACGATTAAAACCAAGTACAGCGTATTTAAAACACTTAACAGTGCGTTACCTCGTGAACCTCAGCTATGGCTTTTCGAGTATGCGCAGTGGGCCATAACAGGAACTTTGCTTTTTAAAGCGGCTCATTCTTTTTTTCGCTAAGTGTACATGAAGAGTACAGAAAAAAAAAACATAATTTAAAGATACCGGGACTTTTAGTTGCTCAACATCCATGCTTCCTTACTGTATGCTAAATTTTGTAGGTAAATAAACCCATGGCTAAATTGTGTTTCACTGTTTCACACTTCTAAATGACAGTGCTTTACATGGAGAATCTAATCACATCTCAAACTTCATTTCGACAAAAAAGTGACTTAGCCTAGGTGGATATTTCCCCGTCTGTTCATGTATAACGTATATGTTTGCTGCGTAAAGGATGTTAAGTCCAAACTGAGATATCATAACGAGCTTGTTTGAAAAGTAAAATCACATTTTTTTTCAATCTCATTTTTCATAAAGATAAACATTTGAACTTAACATCTTTGACGCAACTAAAAACAAACAAACAAACAAACAAACAAACACACACACACACACACACACATATATATATATATATGTATATACAACATACATACAGGGAATACATTTTAAGAGGAAACCTCACATCATTCTGTCGCCGCGACCAGACTGCTGAAATTTCTCAAATAATTCTGAAATCTCAAATAAAATCTCAAATAAATGGTGAGTAAGCCCTTTTGTGTAGGCCTATTTTTTATAATAATCTAGTTAGTTGAGTTACTAATATTTTATAGCTTCTGTCTTCATTTGCCGGTAGTAATGGAACACGCTCCCGCCTGTGCAAGCACAATAGCGGGCAAAGTGAGAGCCGCTGCAACGCTGTAAAAAGGTTTCCGCTTAAAATGGATTCCCTATATATATATATATATATATAAAATACTGATTGTTAGCCGAATTGTCAGGTCTCCATGACAGCAGGTTTTACTCCCAAAGCATGCGTCCGGTGGTCATTCCCGTTAGAGATTTGGTCGATATATATATATATATTATTTATTTATTTATTTATTTATAATCATGTTTTATAATGTCTTTGATATCTTCCTGTGCTCGTTTCAAGATTCTATAGCCAAACTCCATTCCTTTTTGTTTTTTTCATGTCTCTTCCCACAAGCCTCTTTCATCCCTTGTTGTGACACTCCCTGCATCCATGTTAATTTAGTCTTCCCCTCTTCTTTCTTCTGTCGGATTCTATTCATAAATCTTCTTCGGTAATCTGTCTTCCATCATCTTTTTCATATGCCTAGACCATCTTAATTATGTTTTGATGTTTCTATTATGAATCCTTGCATTTTCATCTTTTTTGTTATTACATTATTTCTAATTTTCTATCTCCTCCAAATCCTTGCTGATCATCGCCAGAAGTCTTTTCTGTATGCAATTTGTATATTGTCTCTTTCTTCCAAATGTTATATGTCTGAACAATATGTTAACGTGTTTTGACAATTGCATTTCTAAATGTTATATTTTGCTTTTGTTGTGATACTTTTATTCCGTAAAACATAGTTTAAATCCTGCTATTTCTGTCTTCTTAATGACTCCATTGCTTAGTTATTTTGACACCCCAAAAATGTATATTTGTGAGTGTGTAGAATAATTTAACATGGCCTCTTGGTCATAGTGTTGTAAATTGAGAAAGGTAACATTACAAAGAAACACGCAAACCGGTTTAAATCAATGACCTCCACGAAAAAAAAACAAAAAAACAAAAAAAACTAGTATATAATTTTGGGTGTAGTTGCGTGTGTGGGTTTTTCCCTAGCCTGTCTTCAGGATGAATTGAGAAATTGTATAATTGTACATTTTTTGTTGTTATTCCGCAGATAAGGAACCTCTCTCATCCCCGGAAAAAAAATACATAAGTAAATTTTGTTCCATATTTTTTAACAGATATTGTTCTTTATGCCGCTTCATGTGGTAATAATTCTGTTAGTTATAACAGACAATTTTTGTTTTGGATACATATAAAATGGAGGAAGTTCACTGGAAAAAATAAAGGAAGATATATCAACCTTTCTTGTATGTACCAGTTTTGGACTTACCTGGTTTTCCCCAGGGATGAGTGCATTAACTCAATACAATGAAAGCGCCTAAGAAAAATATGACAAAATTATCATTTCAATTCGAAGGAGTAAAATTATTAAGACTCTTGCCCCAAATGGGAGACACTGACCAATCACGTTTCAATGAATTTTGTTTTACAACCAACCACAGTCGTGTTTCACCTCAATAATTATCGACTTTTGTTTACCGAAATAAAGAAAGCACCTCCTTCTTAATGTTCTGAACATGTCAGAGCATTATTTTGCAGTGACTGACTATCTAACAAATACGTTTAATACAGCAAATAATTAGCAGATTCCTTCGACCTACACATTCCATAACTGTGTGTCCCATAATTGTGCTTTTAAATACTGATTTTATTGAGTTTTTTCGAGAAAAAAATTAACCTATGATATTGGTTATAATATACGGTTTCATGTGTTTAATTTGTTCTCCACTTGGGTGCATTCTTACAATATTGAGATCCTATTTGGCAATAAATAATATGATCAAGTTGCAGTGAATACACAAATGAAACATAAGCAAACATTTCTGATTTGTTTTCAAACTTTGCCGCTTACATACTGCATATTTCAAAATACCGGTAACTATTTAAATAATGATTTTTGAGTAAACATCTTAATTTTATTCGTTAAATAGTTCCTAACAAATGCCACTCTTTATTTCCAAATCCTCTAGATAAATTGGAAATCACTCGTGGCATTAGTTATGATATTTGTCCCATTTAATGAAAATAATTTTTTGGAGAATGACATCAAATAAATAAGTTTAAGAAATGTAAACAAACTAACTCATTGGCTCTATCGGACTTGAAGGTTCATGGCCGCGCGGGCATAAGCTCTCCATACATCACCATTCTGTCCTAATGTTTTACAATCATTCTCTGTATAATTCACCTCTATCAAATAATGGTTAAAATTATTCCCCAACACCACTCTTGCTAGACCTACGGGGCGCTCCCCCTGTAGTTTTCCTACATGTAGCTCCCTTGCCTCTTTTTCACTTCTCATTTGTGCTACATGCCCTGACCATTCTAGTCAGTGAGACTTAACTGTGCTTAAAATGTATCGGCTTATCACAATTTTATTCACTTTCCAATATTGTTATTTTAACACAGTTCCAATAATGTTCGCTCTAAGGAAAATGTTAGGAGAAACACTTACAATGCCCCATTTGATTATTTGATTATTGTGACTATTTAACTCATGCCCCAAATGGGAGTCAATGACCAATCACGTTTCAATGATTTCTATTTTACAACCAATCAGAGTCGTGTTTCACGAAATATTTATCAGTGTTATAATTACCATATTAAAGAAAGCTCCTCCTTTTTAATATTCTGAACAGGTCTGGCCATTATTTTGCAGTGACTGAGCCTGTGAGAAATACGGCTACCATATTGTATATTGTATACATATATAAAAACATTTGTAGCAATTTATTATACCACCAAAAAAAGAAACCACTGTTTGCACTTTCTTAAATGCATTTTTTTTCCCCAGGTAATAATCCAGAAAAATATAATTGTCATATTTACATCATACGACATCAGAAATGTATTAATATACAGTTCGATGTGTTTCATTTTTTCTCCACTAGAGATCATTCTTACAATATTGCGTTCCTTTGGCAATAAATAATATGATCAGGTTGTAGTGATAAACAAAGGAAGCAGATGAAGCGCACCTATCGTTTCTCATTTGTTTTCAAACATCGCCGTTTACATTAAATATATAAATATTTTAAAATAACTATAATTAAATAATGATTTGTAAGTAAACAGCTTAATTTTATTCGTTAAATAGTCCTAACAAATGCCACTCTTGATTTCCAAATTCTCTAGATAAATTCACTCCTCACTTCGTGAGTCGTGAATTTATCGATAATTTGGAAATCACTCGTGGCATTACTTATGATACTCTTTTTACTGACATAATGCTATTCTTACCCAAAGACTTCAACTTGTTCATAATTCTTGCATACGCTTTATTTGTGGTATACGGAGAATTGATCACGTTACACCATCCCTGGAACAATTGTCATGACTTCGTCTACAAGATCGTAGAACCATCCATTCCCTATGCCTTCTCTGTAAAATATTACACACATCATTACCTTATTATTTATCACGCCGCTTCACTAGACTCTCTGATACACATAAATTAGATACCCGACGATCCCTTGAGCACAGTGTCCTTTATATCCCTCCTCATCATACTACCTATTATTCGAAATCTTTTGCAATTTCTCTTGCTAGAAAATGAAATTCCCTTCCACCCTATGTCAGAGACTGCCAAACTTTACAATCTTTCAGAAACAAATTGAAAATATAATTATTAACAGAAACAACTCACTAATATTACACTTTTTAAAAATTAATAATTTGTTTTTTTCATTTTTAATAAAAACAGTTTTAAGATTTGTTAATATATTTACCTAATGCCTTGTATAAAAAGCGATAGATTAATTCATCATAGGTTATTACTTCTTTTGCATTTTTTCTTTCTTTTCTTTTTATGTATAGTAGATTCGAGCTGTTATTCCTTTCTGTATTCATTTTATCATTAATTTAATTTTAATTGTATTTAATTTTATTGTTTTATTATACATTATTTTTATTATTATTCAATTTGATAGATAATGAATTGTTTAGTATGACTATTATTGTAATTTTTTGTATTTATATGTAACATATGTTTGTCCTCGTGAGTGGAAGAGAAGGCCACATGACCTTAACTCCACCAGGCTAAATAAATTTATTCTATTCTATAATGGAACATATTATAATATTATAATGCTATTGTGAAAAGAAAAATTAATGTCTGAACCAGGAATCGAACCGTGGAACTCTCGTATTCCGTACGAGCCTGCAAGACCACTACACTATTCGACACATGGCACAAACATTAACAATTATTTCCAAATATACAAATCTATAATTCTCGTTTCGTCCGGTGCCAGGTAGATGTCACCACCAACGTCAACGACCGGCTTCATTTAGAAGTATCATCTATGTTTTGAGAATTTTATACCACCACCTTTATATGCAGTAATATACGAGAGTCCACGGTTCGATTCCTGCTTCAGACATTAATTTTTCTTTTCACAATATCATTATAATATTATAATATGATCCATTATTGGAACTGTGATAAAATAACAATATTGGAAAGTGTTAAATAACATCGATTACTGCTTATAAAAGTGGTGGTGTAAAATTCTCAAAACATAGATAGGCTTATTTCTAAATGAAGCCGGTCGTTGACGTTGGTGGTGACATCTACCTGGCAGCGGACGAAACGAGAATTATAGATTTGTATATGTGGAAAGAATTGTTAATGTTTGTGCCATGTCTCGAATAGTGTAGTGGTCTTGTACGCTCGTACGGAATACAAGAGGTCCACGGTTCGATTTCTGGTTCAAACATTAATTGTTCTTTTCACAATATCATTATAATATCATCACAATTTAGGAACAAGATCACAAGACTCTTCTTTACTTTTGATACCACAGCACAGGGCATGTCTATACGCTGAATCTTACACAAAATCTATGACTAGAGCATGGAACTCACTTCCCAGTCATGTCAGGGACGGTCAATCGCTATCATTATTTAAATCCAAATTAACCGATTGCCTATCCTAAGTTCCACACAATGAAAACATTAACTGCGTAACAACTATATTCAACATTTTGTAAATAATCATCTAGGAAGCTTTACTTACTTTATTTTATTTTATAGTATTTTAATTTTATTATATTTCATGTTTTTGTTAGTATTAACTAGTATTAGATCACATCACCGTTGTCTTTTCTTTAGTCTATATTTTAATAATATCTTAAAATTGTAGTAAATATGTAATTTTGTATAATTTTACTATTCGCTGGTTGAGTGGAAGAGAAGGCCTTATGGCCTTAACTCTACCAGCTAAAATAAAGCATTCTTCTTCTTCTTCTTCTTATTATTATTATTATTATTATCATGTTATATTCTTTATTCCAGACCTGACGTCATCATGGTGGTCCTGTCCAGTTCCAACGGTTCGTCAACGAGCTCATCACTTGGTTCCCAATATGTCTCCAAGTAGGCTATGATCTTATTTATTTATTCATTCTTCAATCAAACAGATGTATATATATAAATATGGAAGTAAATATCAACAAAAGTAAACATATGGTCACAAATAGAAATGTATTGTACAATGGAAATGGACTGTTAATGACAAATGAAAGACCTTTTGAAGAAGTGGGTGAAATCATGTACTAGGAATAATGATTAAAAATAGGAATCAGGTGTACAAAGATTATTAAATATGGCTCAATTCTGGAAATGAATAGGCCTATTATTATGCTTTACTATTGCCGTCCCTTTTTCGTTCAGAAAACAAACTCGAAAATGTATAACACCATTACTCGTATTTTTTGCAGTTATATTAGGCCTACATGTATGCGAAACATGGACTCTTACACTAAGGGAGGAAAAAAAATATATTACGAGTATTTAAGAATGTTCGCAGGAAAATTTTTGTACCAAAGAGAAATGAACAGACAGGTGCATGGAGAAGACCAATAACAGTGAGTTACTTTATCTTTATGGAAAACAAATATGCGGTATTAAAATCAGGACATATATCACGAATGGGGAATGAAAGAAGGCCATGAAAACTGCTTATAGGAAAACCAGAGGGAAAGCGCTAAAAATGAGATGTGAAAATAACATTAACCATGATTTCAGGGAAGTAAATTACACTGGGGATGATAGGAAAATATTACCTAAGGATAGGGACGTATGTAGAGCTTACATCCGCGAGGCCATGAACCCATTGGTTCGATAGTGGCAGTGAGTTTATACAGGGCAAACTCGACTAATTTAGTGACAAGGGAATTTCGTTGTATTTTTTTTTCTTTCGTTTGTAACGAAGCTATAGTGGCAAGAAAAACAAATTCTTTTTCAGTCTCGCAGATGGCAGAAAGTCTTTCTTGCTGTCTTTTCATACTTGTGATAATAGCGTTCCTTGTGTGTAATTTATGGTAACTTGTAGAGGAGGTGTTTTCATTCATGTTAGCAGTTGTTAGATTTATTACTTCTCTGTGTTTGAAGAACATTTTGAGTAGATATTCGTCAACATTAAATGTGAACGGATATAATGTCGAAAATATGAACTGTGGTTCCATGAAAAGTGTCAAGGGCTGATTCTTTATAAGTGGGGTTTCAAATGCATTGGATGCAACGTGGAGAGTGATTAAACAGTTTATCATGAATTTACTGTAAAACAATTACGAAATTACCCGAGTTCTTGGAACTCTAGAAAAAAATAGATATATAATTTATGTGATATTGTTATTCTTCTTCTTCTTAAACTTAATTTGTAGGATTTTCATTTTGTTTATTTCCAAAATCACTGTCTATCCATCCCTTGGCTGGTCTTCCTCTTGTTCTTCTCCCGTCCATTGGTCTATCTTCTTTAGCTCTTTCTGCAAGCCAGTTTTCTTCCATTCTTTCTGTATGACCCTTCCAATATTTTCGTCTATCTATAATAAATTTGGTTATGTCTTGAATATGACATTTGTCCCTAATTTCTGTGTTGTGTATTTTATCAAATAATGTTTTCCCCTGAATAGTTCTTAAGATTTTCATTTCGCATGTGCTTATTATTTGTTTAGTTTTTGTTGTATCAGCCCTAGTTTCTGCTCAATATACGATAACTGATCGAATTGGTGATAAAATAATATTATATATATATATATATATATATATATATATATATATATATATATATATATATTCGACAACTAAGCATATATATTTAATTCATATATTATCCTTTATTTTAATATTCATAAGACTCGAACGATACATTTTCTTAATATATTGAAGCATAATACTCGAAAGGCTTAGCATCACAAAATTAGCCGAGTTTGCTATATAATGCCCTGCATGCGCTGCTACACCTAAATAAATGAAAATGTATTTTTGCATTTAATTGAATAAGTAAAAGGAAACATAAATATAAATGTATACCGTTATTATTTTTAGACACCCTGTGCTATGCATCCCGATGTACTTGGCATAAATGAGCTGCAAGACAAAATTCGTTATTTTTTAGTTATCCATAAAAGAATACCCGCCATGCGCCGCTATGCTGCCCGGGAATCTACTAATCCCGATCATCTTGGCATCGATGAAAGACAAAAATGATTATTGTGAGTTATCCTTAAAAGATAAACATATGCTGTCGCGGACTTTTCTGTAGAATTTTTTTGAGATATTCAATTGCGTACAATAATTTTGTGTATTTGTTAAGGTTTAGGCAGCGTAACCCATTTAAGGGTAAAAGAGTGACTTTTTCCACGTTTTTCACCAAAAAGGGTGTTTTTTAAGGGGGCAGGAGTTGAGTATCTCATCTCTCTTATAGCCTATGTTTATCCCGGGAATATCCTGAACATTTTGCAAAAAACCTCATCACAATCGGATTAACGGTATGGCCGCGCATAAAGTACGAACAAACAAACAAACCAACCAACCAACAAATGAACTTTCATTTTTATATATTAGATAGGTGAGTTAGTGTTTCCTAATGCTACCCCAACTGCTCTTTCCATCCCTCGGATTTCACGCTGGGCAGACAAATGGAGTTAATGTGATGGTCTATTTTCAATTTACTCACCACTTCGGCAGACCACTTTACGTAGATGATATATTCTGTACAGGGAGAAGTGTAGGTCGAGTGTATATTTATGTGTTAAGTGTATTGCATTGAGGGATGTTGATGAAGAAAAGGGAGAAACAAACTCGGTGCCGTCACGTAACCTACACCTATCGAAAAAAACAATAAGATGGCCCCATTCAATGGACGAATCGCTATCAACAGCACCACATCCCTTCTCAACATGTGCACTGTGCAGGGATTTGACATTTAATGCAGGAATCTGATGCACAATGTAGCGATTAAAATTGTCACAAGCACTCATTCTATTGCAAATGTGGCCCTGAGATTGCAAATTTTGCATTTAATTTAAATAATTTAGTCAATTTTAGAATTAAAATATTTAACTCCAACGTGCATCGAATCCGTGTCCACTAGTCGGGAAGCAGGCAAGCTACCACCTGGCCAGCACGGAGGACTTACATAATGCAGATTACTTACGCTTCATAAAATGTTTAAGAACAAAAAGTACACAAAATACGACGGGAACCATGCATTTTCTTTCCTTCTGACGTAAAAATCTTGAATATAGTTTCCTCTGGAAGGGAAATGTAGCCCGAGATTCGAACTGCGACGCTAATGACTAGAGTTTTAAAATATAGCGTTGTTAAATAAAATATTAAAACATTCTTTAAATTAACTATCTCACTGGATCCGTAGGTTCAATGTCGCCCTATCCTGAGGTAATGTTTTCCAATTATCCGCTGCATAATCTACTTCCCTTAATATTATTCTACCACCATATTCTTTGCCTACCTGCTGAGTGATTTCCTCTGGTTTATCTACAGGGTTTCCATGCATATCTCTCATTCTCCATTCGTGCCACATGTCCCGTCCATCGCAGTATACGAGACTTAACTGTTCTTACTATGAATATATGTGGTATCCCATAAAGATCATTTAGCTCAGTATTAAGTAGTATTCTCTATTTTGCCTGTCTATTCATCTTTCTTTGGTCCAAAAACTCTCCCAAGAACTTAATTCTCAAGTATTCATAATCTCTTCTTCTCCCTTAAATAAGAATCCATGTTTCGCATCGTTATAATATAACTGGAATGATAACAGTTTTATATATTTTGGGTATAATGTTTTTTTAGAGAACTTGGGATGACAACAGTCCCTGTAATGCATAATAACATCCATTTCCATCATTGAACAAATGTTTATTTTCTTTGTGCACCTCATTCCTGTTTGTAAATATTACCACTAGGTATTTTAATTCAGACATTTCTTCAAATTTTTCCTCATTTGTCATTAATAATCTATTTCCGTTATAGGCCTATAATGCATTTCTATGTGTGATCATATATTTAGTTTTAATGATATTGCTTCCAGTCCCAATTTCTTAGTGTTACTGAATAAAGTATACGTTTTGGCCCTTAGTATCCCCTCGCTATAGCCAAATAATACTAGATAATCAGTATAAACTAACAGCCTGTTAATCCCATTAAATTGCTGACATTTTTTCATCCTCTAAAGATTTGATGGTATGCTTTAGTACAAAATTTAATAGCAAAGGAGACAGTAGAGCTACATCTATTTGCTTTAATCCACTGTGAATTAAAACAATCTGAAAAAGGGGTGTGCCTCCAGTCCCTTTATTAATCATCTCCCACAAATCATGGTTAATATTTTTCTCCCTTCTGATTCTGGCCTAGCCATTAGGCGCATTCCCTTTGGTTTTCCCACAAGAGGTTTCGATACCCCTATTTCACTCCCCATTCATGCCACATGTCTGCCATTGCACTCTAAAAGACTTAACTGTTCTTATTACATCTGATTTCTCATACGGATCATGTAGCTCACTGTTATGTATTATTCTCTATTCATCTATCTGTTAGTGTTTGATTGAAAAATTTCCTAAGAACTTTACTCTCAAACACTCATTTTTTTTTAGTGTAGGAAAGTCAAAGTGAAAATTTTCTGTAGGTAGGCCAAGAACGAGGTAGGAGAATAATATTAACCGTGGTTTGAGGAACTATACAGGGGATGATTGGAAAACATTAGCTCAGGATAGGGATATATGAAGAGCTTATGTCTGTCTGACCATGAACCGACGGTTCGATAGTGCTAGCGAGGCAGTTATAGTTCCATTAAATATAGTATAACGGGAGGAATAAGCGTGTTATATATATTTTTTTTCATTTTAACGTGTTTTGAGATAGGTTAGAATGACAAGTGGCCCTGTAATTCATAAAGCATTAGTTTCTAGAGTTGAGCTTACGTTTAATTTATTTTTGCACTTCATTAGTGTTTTTAATTCTTGTTCAGATATAATTTTCTGTAAACTAGCAATATCGGGTTGGTGAGGAATTCGCTTACTTCATGCAGTTCCTACGTTACGACCTTTTTTTTTTACTAATGTCCTCATATGTTATAATACGTACACGCTTAAATTGTGTGTGTGTGTGTGTGTATATATATATATATATATATATATATATATATATATATCATGTATGAATTGAATGCAATTTTTTAAATTAAAATTTTAATTTATTCAGTGTTTTCTGAAAGTTCATTTTCTTCTGGCCGAACAAACATACATTTATTCATTCATTTTTAATAGATAAATAAATAATAAAGTAAACAAAAGTATGCCTACGTATTTTATGATTTCTTGTAATTCATTTAACCCTTAAATTGGAAATATATTCCACACTGCTTAATTAGCTTAGTATTTTTAATAAAACAATAGAAAACAAACGAGTGAAGTTACTTAAATTTTGTCCAATCAGACAATGTTCAGCAATAACTTGCAGTTTTGGAGATATTATTTTCACTGCAATCTGACACTTTTAAATAACTGGCAGAATAAAATGGTGTTTCGCCAATTTAAGGGTCCATACAATATACATAGTATTCAAAATACGAGTGAAGAGTGCAATATAATTATATTTTAAGATTAAAAAATGATAATATACAATGGTTGTCTAATATTTCTTGAAGACCGTTCTTGTTGTGTAAGTCTTTAGAAAAGTGTTGATGGCCGGAAGACTTGGCAACACTGTTCCGAAAGTCTCAAGAAGCATAGGTTTCTTCAGAACTGTTTCACGATAATCTTTGTAAGATATTTTATTATCTCTGTCCAAATCAAACTCCTTTATAATTACTTCAACCATATCCTACAAAACAAGTGAACCATTAAATTATATTCTACTACCAAAATTTCAGAATTTTATGAAATTAACTGCCTAAAAATCTACGCCGAGTTTCAAAAACACTTGTTGCTTCATTAATAGTAATAGCAATAGTAATAGCAATAGTAATAATAATAATAATAATAATAATAATAATAATAATAATAATAATAATAATAATAATAATAATAATAATAATAATAATAATAAATAATCATCATCCGGTATCATGGCAGCTGCCGCCGTCTTCCGGAAACCAAACGCCATTCCTCCTTGTCCATCCGTTGATCTTCCTCCAATCCTCTGATATTCATAGCTGCTTGTACCCCTTCTATCCAAGTTTTCTTCGATCTTCCTCTCTTCCTCCTTTCCATTGGGATCCATTTCATAATAATTTTAGGCAATTTTTGCTCTGGCATTCTTTTGACATGGCCATACCACCGTAATTTTTCCTTTTCTATAATGTCTATGATGTCCGGCTCCTCTTGTACACCCATAATTTCCTTTATTTCTTTATTTTGTATTCTGTCCATTCTAGATTTTCCAGCTGATCTTCTTAAAACATCCATTTCTGTACTTAAAATTATTTTCATTTCCCTGGTAGGAATTTGCCAGACTTCAGCACCATATGATAAAATGCTCTAAATTGTTGTTTGATATATTTGTAATTTTTTTTGTAAAATTTTTGCTCCACCAAACAGAGTTTAAAGCATTTATTGCTTGTTTTGTTTGTGCGATTCTATTTTTAATTTCCAGTGTGTTATTGTCTGAATGGTCTAATTTTGTTCCTAAATAAGTGCATTCAATACTAGGTTTTAGTTTTTCTCCATTGTTGAAATTTATATTTTAATAACGATAATAATAAATAATCTATGAGACCGTGATTGTTGTTGTTGATGATAATAATTAATAATAATTAACAATAATAATAATAATAACATAATTACAATAGATGCACGAAATAACATTATAAGATTTGCATTGGAAGTATATACAGATGTCAGTAAAATAGAACAAGTGGGAGCAGCAGCTGCAGTCTTCAAACATGACATATTAATATATACAATGATGAGCAGGCTGCACAAAGTGTGTTCCAACAGTCAGGTGGAACAGATTAGAATATAAAGAATTCTTGAAGATATTAAGAAAATAAGATTGAGGTGAAAGAAAGAACTGTAGCATACTACACAGATAGCCAAATTTATCTATCCCTTCTAAGAAATAATCAAGATCACAGCCAAATAATAGAAGAAATATGACGAAACTCAATCAACTAAAATAACAACACTGGTTGATACACTTGGGATGGATGCAGGCACATACTGGCCATCCTGGAAATGAAGTGACATATACATTAGCAAGAGAAGCGAGAAGAAGAGAACAAGGATTTGTGTATAGCAGGAAACCCAAAAGTGTTCTTATCAAAGACATTAAAGAAGAAGGACTACAAAAATGGCAGATAGACTAGACCACTTCAACAAATGGCGCTAACTGCAGGACTTTCCTTCTATCTATTCGACTGTGACTACAACATAGAATAAACATGACATCTACAATTACTTCAATTATTGCTGGACATGGATGAACAAAATCTTACCTCTACAGATTCAGGAAAATTGATGACCCAGTTTGTTCATGTCTTCAGAAGGAATCGATACTAGTAAAATTCATAATAATAATATCGAAGAAAAAAATTATTTCAAGAATAAAGGCGTATACAAACTAACATGTACAGACTGTAATAAATTATACTTGGAAAAACTAACAGAAACTTCAACATTAGATTCAAAGAACATTTTAGAGATTTTGTTTATAATGTAGGAAAATCAAGTTACGCAAAACATATAATTCAAGCTGGACACCATATGCATAACATCGATGACACCCTCACAATATTGCATAGAGAAAACATTCCAACGAGGATAAATATACTGGAGGAATCGCAATCCTAAAAGAAATCGACAACAACCTGGTTCACACAATCCTCTATACAAAATATTCACAACCAAGTCAGTGCTTCAACAAGGGTCAACAAGTACGTGCCTAATGCATTCTGCTGATGATGGGACTAATCCGGAAAGGCCTACAGAGTTTTAAAACAACTTAAGTTGAGGAGACGGACCTACAAGGGGACTATTTTATAGTTTTTAATCATACATTATATTACTTCAGGAGGAATAAACTGTGGATCGAGTCACGACAACACCACATTAGGACCAGCAGCATCAACCATCATACTAGATATTGTAGCGAAGAAGGACCTGCTGAAGATGGAACGGATGTTCTGAAAGACCTACAGGTATAAATAATACATATTTTATAAGTTGGGGGCGACGGATCTTACCTAAGAAGGTATATTTTAACTTATTTTATTTTATGAACCTCTAGTATTGTAGGAAGTCATAATAACAAAAAGTAAAAGTTCTGTAAACATAATTGTATAATATTACTTAGTTAACTGTAATAACCAGAGCGTGCTAAATGTAGATAAACTCCAATTTGAACTGTGATCTGTTTGTCAAGCTTTTTATCTACAAGTTGTTTACTAGGATACAGATAACTTTAAAAGAGAAAGGTTATTCACTTTCTGCACTTTCATTGTGAGCCATCACCTTTTTTAACTGAAATTACCACGTCTTTATGTGCTGTACTTCCGAGAGGTTTATAACCTTTTTGACAAATTACGAACTATTTAGTTAAGGTTGTGCTATATTACATTCCGATTCCGATTCCGATTGAGGGTCTTTCCACTTTTCAGCGGTTGCCCTTTTACCAGCCGGCTGCTGGCCCTTCACATTCACATTGTCAATCACAGAGGTAGATGATCAACAGCCAGTCCCCCAGCCGTTATAGCTGGTTCCTCAACCTGGAGCCGCTACTTATTGTAGCTACCCAATTGCCTCACGATGCTGGGTGGGCACCGGTCCCATACTGGCCGAAATACCATGAGAAAATTTCTTCCCCCATGGAGACTCGAACCAGCGCCAAGTCCCGTAGCTCTGCGCCAAGGCTTCCTACCTTAACCGCTCGCCTACATTCCATTAACTTAATTTAACCTTTCACTTCATAGGTAGGATACTTTTTACATGCCAGATCCCACCCGGACCATATAGTGACACGGCCTGTTGGGAGAGCGATTTTCAAATATGGATCACAAACGTGATTTTTTGACCGCACAAGGAGAAGGAAAGTCTTTCTGAATTAGTGATCAGTTCAATGCCAGGACCACCTCCGAGACAACACAACACGAAAAACACCATTCACACATTCATAATAAACACAGCGAATATGATGATTATGATTATCATCATATTCTGTGAGAATAGAACATAATGCTAAACAAATTATTAAACAGAAATCACTATGTCACATAAGGCCTAGAAGTCATTTCGCCTACCTATTGGTGACAGGTGTAACATCCACATGTGTTAATCACAGAGGTGGTCAATAATCTATCAATTATAGGGGTGATATCATGTGAGAATGTCAGGTCCCCCTGTCTTTATAGCTGGATTTCTCAACCTGATTGTACCTACCAAATTTCTCACAATATTGGTTGGCACCGATACTTTGCTAGCCGAACTCTAAGAGAAACTTACCTACTTCCTTTGATGGGAACTCGAATCAGTGTAGGTATATCCTGTATAATCTCCTGTACCAGATATTCAGTGGAACACCAGTATTAAATCAGGGGTCAACTGATAAGAACCCACATCCTGTTACTTCTGCTGATAATGGGACTAGTCCCGAAAGCGCTACAGACAATAAATCATTTTTAAGTTGGAGACGGACCTTTTAGGTACCGTAACTAATTTATAATTTTACATTACAATTCTTAATTTTATATTTATTTTGTTGACTCTTAAATTGGTGAAACATTAATTTTTCGTGTCAGTTATCTAAATGTGTCGGAACACAGTGAAAAATTATATATATTTTTTTTTAATTTCGAGTTCCGAGTGGTAATAGGCTACTTCACTTCTAATGGTTAGATATATCTGATTTTTGGAGAATACCTTCTTCGTTTTGTTTCATTAATGTATACTGAGTTTTTTTGTTGGGAAAAAATGGAAAATTGCGACTCGTAGAGCGGTATTTAAATTTTAGTGTCAGCTGAACTCATACTCCTAATGGTCCGATTTTGCGGAATAATGTAAACTCGACTTTACCGTTTTTATTGTTATATACCGAATTTAGTTACGAAATAAAAACAAGAGTTATAGCTGCTAGAACGTTAACGGACACGCGCACGCACGCACGCACACACACACACAAATATATATATATATCCATCCATAGTAATTCTGCCCGAGGGCAGGTCTTTCACTGTAATCATAGCATTTTCATGCTATGCTTTGCAGCTTTACTAGGGAATTGTAGGTGTGGTAGCTTCCGGTTGCTTTCCACACCGGTGAAGGATGATGACGATGATAATGATAAGAATGATGGCCATATGATTTTGGGGACCGTTTGGGCCTTAAAGTTTTCCTGACATTTGTCTTACAGGTGACGAAAAACCCCGATAAAAACCTCACCCAGAAAAACTGTCCCGGCCACACGAACGTGTTAAGAAGGCACAGGGACATGCGAAGATGATAGGTATGATGTGGTATCACATCATCCATAGGTGTTAGTCCTTTCTTTCTGTGGAACACAATGAATGCCGAAAGATACCTGGAAATGCTAGAAGACCTTGTATAACCACTTATTTCAGAGTGGAACAACCCACAGATTTACTTTATGCAGGACGGACCACCTATGTATTTTGAAAAAAATATGTCCTTGATCGTTTGTGAAGGTCGTTGGATTGGCAAACGTCCACATGAATTACATGCCTATAGCCTTGATTCAACTCCTTGTGATTTTTTCCCCTTGGGGGTGGGTTATTTCAGTAAGTGTACATGAGAAAACCACATAATTTGGATTAATTGGAAGCAACAATATGCGATATGTTAACCAATGTTCCATTAAATATGTTACAGGCAGCAATATCCAACGTACCTGTTTGCTTACAAAAATGTGCACAGAATGCTGGAGTTTATACAGAGATTTAAAATGATGCTAAACATAACCTCAAACAGTGATATTTCTAACAATATTAGTTAAAAACATTGCTAATCATCATCATCATCATCAACTTCACGGATTAGGTCTTTGCCTGTTCCGATCTCACATCTGTTTAGCCCAACGCTTTCTTGGTCTTCCTATCAATCTTCGTCCTCCAGGGTTAAACATCAGTGCCATCTTTGGTATCCTATCCTCTGCCATTTTTGCAGATGTTCTATCAAATTGTTCCTGTGTTCTTCTATTTGTTGAAGAAGTGGTTGTATTTTAATTCTTCTATAATATTCTCATTTCTAATATGTTCTTCTCTTGTACAACCTTTCACAGTCCGTAGGAATCTCATTTCCGCTGCCTGAATTATACTTTTTTTTTTCCTTCAGGACCCAAGCCTCGCTTACATACATTGCCACTGGTAGTGCCATCGTTGAGTAAAATCTTAACTGCGTATCCTTTCTTACTTTGTTCCTCAGTGTTCGTCTGATTGTTCCACAAATTAATATCTTGAAATTTCTGCATTTTCTTATTTATATATTTTTCTTCATAAGTTATATCGCAGCCCAAATACTGGAAGTATGAAACCTGTTCAAACACTTTATCTTCTAATACTATTTTTGTTCTTACTGGGTACTTTCCATGGAACTTCATTATTTTAGTTTTTAATTTTGAAGTTATCATATTATGTTTATTAGAAATACTGTCATAAGAGAAAAAATGAATATTGGTTATTCAATAGTAGATTATATACGGTATAAGCAATTAAATTGGTATGGGCACGTACGACGAATTCAAGAAGAAACATTACCCAGGAAAACATTGGAATGGTGTCCACCTGGAAGAAGGAGGAGAGGAAGACCTCGAAACTCGTGGATGCAGGAAATAAGAACTGCAATGAGAGCAAGAGGACAAGAGGACATGGATTGGATGGAGAGAGACGAGTGGAGAAGAAAAATAAAACTTTAGGCACACAAAAATATGTGTAAACATTAAAATTCTGTATATAAATAAATGTTTATTACAAAAATGATTAATAAATCAATAAATTATAACTGTTTAAAAAAAGGGACTGACTTATCAGACACTGTGGTGAATGTTGGACACTACGATAAACTGGTAAAAGCAGAGTCAACACGTCACAAATGTGGTTTCTACGGTCAATCACAGGTGTTACCTTGATAGACCAAATGGAGAGTGATGATATTAGAACTCAATGGGGCGTTGAAGAAATGACTGCTTGCATCACGTCATGAATATAATTAAAGACAACACGTTCTTAGGATGCCAGAACATCGTTTACAAAAACAAAATAAATTATCATCCTTCAGGAAATAGAGACTTACAGTAGGTCGACCTGATCGCCGTTGGACAGATCAGTTTCAATACTTTTAAAATTCATGATGAAACACCATTGTAACATTTAAAATATAAAACAGATACCTGAGACCTCAGTGTTCCTCAATTTTATTGAGGCTGTAAGATGCTGTAAGATATCTTCATAAAGTTGAGGACGACTGAGGTCTCAGGTATCTATTTTATATTTCAAATGTTCGATCAGTTTCAGTTGTAATTCACAGACCGGAATACACCCAAACCTATGGTTTTGGCGGAAGAAGATTAAGAAGATTTTCGGTGTCTACTTAGTAGGATGGGGCACGCCGTAGCTTAGTGGTTAAGGCACTGAGCTACAAGTCGGAAGGTCGAGGGTTCAAGTCCCGTTGGGGTCAGGATTTTTAAACTGACCCAAACCCTCTGGCGGCACAATGGCCCTGGGGTCGACTCAGCCTCTAACGGAAATGAGTACCAGACGCTTGTTCTGGGGATAAAGGCGGCCGTCACGCAGGGCTGACAACCCGGCTGACATGAGGTGCCGATTGTCTAGAAAAAAGTGGGAGCCTTAACCTCCTACTACCCCAAGGGCCTCCGGGCCTGTTGTGGGATCACTTTACTTTTACTTAGTAGGATTGATGAGTATTTGTAAAAAAAGTTTAAAACATATTGCATGACAACAATCTTAATAGGTACATTTCTTCCGAATTCGCTAAAAAAAAGACAATATTAAAAACAATGTAATAAAAACTGAATAAATAAGAATAAAAGTCTGTTACGGTTATCAACGTATACGACTGTAGGGTATTGTCGAGCAGGTTTCTAGGAAAGTGAGAGGCGAAACTGAGTGTTTTGACTGTAAAAGAAACTCTACACTACATTTTGTTATAAATAATATGCAATTACGTAGAAGTGGCGCGAAGTATTGCAAATGCAATATTAGAAAGCGGATTGTGAGGAAGATGGGATTTGTTCTCAGTTATTAAGTATACAGCATGAACTGCAATTATCTTAAGTGATATTTTTATTAACTAACAGAAACACCTCACTAATAGTATTTTTTAATAATTAATAATAATTTATTTTATTTTATTATATTTTTATTAACTAACAAAAACATCTCTAACAGTATTTTTTACAACAACTAATAATAATAATAATAAATAATAATAATAATAATAATAATAATAATAATCATCATCATAATAATAATAATAATAACAACAATTTATAATCTGTTATTTAATTCTATTTTTATTAACTAACAAAAAACATCTCTAATAGTAATCCATTAACAATTAATAATAATTTATTTTCTTTTATTTAATTATATTTTTATTAACTAATAAAACATCTCTAATAGTATTTGAAGAGAAAAATTATACGCTCAGACCGGGACTTGAACCCGGGACCCTTGGTTCTCTAGACCAAGTGCTCTACCAACTGAGCTACCTGAGCAAGTACCGATCTAAATGCAAATCCTTCTCTATATACATTGTAATTCCCATCCACCAAATGCTGTGAAGCCATGCTTCTATCTTGCAAATGGCGGCTCCTTTATTAAGAAGACATATTTGGGAATTATACATTACAGCCAGTACGGCTTTTTCCAAGTTTTTAATATTGATTTCGTACATCTCAATGATGGATAAATCATATTTGAAGAGAAAAATTATACAAATATGATTTATCCATCATTGAGATGTACGAAATCAATATTAAAAATCTCTAATAGTATTCTTTTTACAATTAATAATAATTTATTTTCTTTTATTTAATGAAAATAATACTAAGATTTATCAATATTTTAATCTAATGTCTTATAGGTTATATATAAGCGATATGTTAATTCATTATTTTTTATTGTTTTCCTGGTATTTTTTTCGTGTATAGTGGACAGAGCTGTTCTTCCTTTGTGTATATTTTTTATTAGTTTTAATTTTAATTATCACTGACTTTATTGTGTTATTAGATCTTACTTCAATAATTGTTCAATTTGGTCAAATAAACGTTTATATCCAATATTATTGTGACTTCTGTAATTTGATGTGAGGTATGTTTGTTCTCGTGAGACCTCAACACCACCAGGGTAATAAATAAATAGTTGAAGTGTATTAAAAATTATATTCGCATTTATACACGTTTCCAAAAACGAGGGAAATTTTGACGTGGCAAAATTTAATTATATACTCATACATAGGAAAAATGATTACAAACAGGAAAGAGGTGCAGATAGAAATTAAATATAGGCTCAATTCTGGAAATGTAGCACTATAGGGACTTTTTGCCATCCTAACTTCTCTAAAAAAATGTTGAATTAAAAATACATAAATATATATAGTGATTTAGACTCAGAAGTAAAAAGGAAATAAAAATATATACAGACATTCATAGTGATATTAGAAAACGAAGGTTAACATTTTATGGCATATTAAACGAATGAACTCAAATAGGCTTACAAAACAGATAATGGAATTCTACGAAAACAGAAGTAAAGCTCCAGTGGATACTATTAAGAAGATTGATGAAGTCAAAAATGACTTAAAATTGGCAGGAATTACTAAAGAAGATATCCAAGCAGAGATATATTTAGAGTTAAGGCGAATAAGTGGAAAGTTGATCTACAGGACAAACCGAAGAAAAAAAACTGGAACAACTTGGACAGATGATAGAAAACAAGCTCATAGCAAAAGAATGAAAGAAATTTGGGCTCAAAGGAAACGCCTCTAAGTACTTTGCGTAGTCCTACATGGCTCATCCGCAATAAAAAAAATATAAAGTAATTATTCTCCCAGGTATATAGATATGCTATTATGTATTACAGGGACTGTTGTGGTCCCAGTTTCTCTCAGAACATATTAAACTGAAAATATATAAAACTGATATTCTCCTAGTTATATTATATGGATGAGGGACGTGTAACTTACTTTACGGGAGGAGAAAATATTACGAGTATTTGAGAATAAAGATTATTTTTAACCGAATGGAGACGAACACACAGCTGAATGGAGAAGGCTACTTAACATTGAGCTGCATTATGTTTATGGAAAATCAGATGTAATAAGAACAGTTAGGTCTCATAGACTGTGACGTGCAGGAGATATGGCAAGAATGGGGAATGGGTAAGGGGCATGTATTCTTCTTGAAGGAAAGTCAAAGGGAAAGCACCCAGTAGGTAAACCAAAATTGAGGTGGAAGAATTATATTAACCAAGATTTGAGGGAGGTAAATTATACAGGAGATAATTGAAAAACATTTGATCAGTATAGGAATGTTTGGAGACCTAATGTCTGCGCAATCATGAACTTTCGGTTTGATAATTTCAGTAAGTTAAGTTAAAAAGCGTCATTAAGTGCAAACATACTGGTCTAAAAATTAAGGAGGTTATTAACAAAATAATTTAAATTACTGGTAGGATATACGTATTCAATAATACAATTGCACTCTTACTGATAGCAAAAAGTTATTAATTTCATAAGTGGTAGAATATCTAGGTCACTTTTTTTTTCGCAAGTTACGTTCATCGATACTTATTATATTACTATAATATCTTAGTAAGAAGGAGAGTAGGGAAGGTCTGTGTATATAAAACACATTATTATACATTTTGCTGCCGAAGGTTATTTCAATTGCCAAAAACTGAACGCGTCTCGCGTATCAAAAGTGACATATCAACAAAAACCATATGTTTCCCTAAAAGAAAGACCATATCATCTATCATTGTAGTTTATCCTTTCACCTATTATATATTCCATTCCGTAGTGTTCTGCCCGAGGGCAGATCTTTCACTACAATCATAACATTTTCATGCTATGCTTTGCAGCTTTACTAAGGAATTATAGGTGTGGTAGCTTCCCGTTGCTTTCTACACCGGTGAAGGATGATAATGATAAGGATGACAATGATGGCCGGATGATTTTCGGGGACCGTTGGGCCCTAAGCGTATTGACGTTTGTCTTACAGGTGAGGAAGAACCCCGGAAAAAAAAACTCACCCAGGGGCCTGTCCCGACCGGGAATCGAACCCGGACCTGCTGCGTGACAAGGCAGCACGCTACCTCGAGACCACAGCAATGTACATCTAATATATATATATATATATATATATAATATATATATATATATATATACCTATATGTTGCAATTGAATTTTGACATTTAGCAATAAAGGCCAAATATGACATGAAAAGAAATCCCGGCTCAGGCATTTATTTTTTCCTTTCACGTCATATATATATATACGCCAGTGTGTGTGTGTGTGTGTGTGTGTGTGTGTGTGTGTGTTTTGAGCGTGTGTGTGTGTTTACGTGTTCCACATCACCCTTGCCTTACTGTGGCTCAATATGTCGGGAGAGAAATTCAAACTTTGAATTACACACACTTTTTTGACCACACAAGGACATTGATGACGTCCTAAATGAGTGATCAACTCAATTCAGGCCTTCTCCGAGACAACACGAACATCCAAGACTAAACACACCATTTATTAACACATTCATACTGAACATGGGGGATATATTTTTTTATTCAAAGCCACAATTTTGCCTTTTCGACATTTCTCGTATACTCTCCTGACATTGGCGTATTTTAACCCACCTCTGAGTTTTGTGGCGCCGGGAAGGCGGGGTTACACTGCTGATAATGATGAATATGATGGCCAAATGATGTTCTGGGATAGTTTCCACCTTAAAGTCCCTAACATTTGTCTTAGGAAAAATCCTGAATTAAAAACATTATCGAAGAAACTTGCCCCGATGGGGATTGAATCTGGACACGGGCTGCGTACGAAGTAGTGGTGGACTTCCTAATTTCTTAAAATTAAAAATTTATTTTTTTCATTGTTAGTCTTGTAAATCAATTTGTTGAACTGACTTGATACAGTCTTACACTTTTTAAATTACTTACCCGTATTGCTTCTTCCACATCCTCATCTGCGGGTTGCCGCACGATGTATTTACGCATCAGCGGGACAATTGTGTCCTTAATAAGGAAACCATCTTTCAGCAAGTTGTAGACCTGAAATAATAATAATAATAATAATAATAATAATAATAATAATAATGACAGTAATAATAATAATAATAATAATAATTTAAATACTGATAAAGTTCCGTGGAGGTAAAAGGTCACAGAGTAAAATATTAAAATAGATACCTGGCAGTTGCCGTCGTTCTTAACTAGGTTATTATTTTTTTTAAACGTTTAAGAACTGTAGGCCTTTCGGAAACCGGCTTCCATCTTCAGCAGTCGGATATACGCTACTAACTGTAGTTGTTTTGCGACGCTTTTGACATGAGCAACCTTCCGGCGTCGTCTGTAGCTACAGACGACGCGACGCTGGAAGGCCACTGATGTCTAAAGCGTCACAAAACAACAACAGTTAGTAGCGCATATCCTTCGGCAAAAATGGAAGCCGGTTTCCGAAAGGCCTAAATTCTTAATTTTTTAAAATTAACCTAGTTAATTAACCTATTTTGTAATAATAATAATAATAATAATAATAATAATAATAATTTTAATCATAGTAAACTAAAGTCGTTTTAACAATGTAAACACATTTTCAAATGTCCTATGCTCTTTGTTAATTCCACTACAAGTCGAATTTACCGTCCGATTTTGCTGGTTTGCAGAATATATGTTTCATTTGTTAATTGATTAATATTATATACAGTTATCCACGAAATAATAAATTGAATGCGATCCTCGGAATTAGGACGAGAATTGTAATTACTATACAAAAATGTTATGACTTATAACATAACTAAAAGTGGAAATTAAAAAAATCCATCATATAGAAACTGCGTAAAATACGGTAATTAAATCTTCAGAAAATTGAAGTTATTTGGTTTTGTTAGTTTTTGGAATATCTCTTTTGTTAACACTTATATTTGAGATATTCAATTTGTATTGTTCATTTAAATGTGTCTGAGACCCAATGTGTCATAATTCTGTCCCGACCGGAAATTGAACCCGGGCCCGCTGCGTGACAAGGCAGCGTGCTACCTCTAGACCACAGCGGTGGACCAAATATACCAAATATATATATATATATATATATATATATATATATATATATATATATATATATGACATGAAAAGAAAAATAAACGCCTGAATACGGATATCTGAATTGATATTTCAGTGTGCTACCACTTACGCTATCCAGACAAGCTAGCACAAAAATTTGTTTTTCCTTTATATATATATATATATATATATATATATATATATATTTTATCATGAGAGGTAGCGTGTGAACTCGGGTCTCACTGCCCTCTAGTGGCTACTGGAACAACTAAGCAAATTAAAGAGAATTTTTACTTTATAGCAGTGACGCTTCTTTATTTTGATGTTATAGTTAAATTTTGACATTCAGCAATGCAAGCCTATTATGACATGAAAAGAAAAATAAACGCCTGGACAGAGATTTGAACTCGGACCTCTGAATTCATACTTCAGTGCGCTACCACTTACGCTATCCAGGGATCCTACCACAAATATTTATTTTTCCTTTATATATATTCTCTTTCACGAGAGGTAACGGGACTCGGTCGCACTGCCCTATATATATATATGTCCCGGTTCCTCTTATGATAGAGAATTGTATATAAGGAAGGAAAATTAATGTTTGTACTGGAAGTCTGAGTTGCGAAGATGGCATCTCGCAAATATATAAAGTTAGAGGTCTCGGGTTCAAACACCGATTCAGACAACACATTTTCTTTTCGTGTAATATATATATATATATATATATATATGTTATATTGCAGATTTTCGCGGATATAAGTATTATTATGAAAGTTTTCTTGGGTTTTCCTCGTCTTGGATTCAAGTTCGGCCTCTGGCCACTGATTCCGACGTTTCGGCATGATCTCACATGCCATTATCAAGGAATGATAAGTTCGAGTCACAGGTTTAGGTCTTACATAATAAAATACATAGAGTTTTCGCTGTGCTCCGTTTCCGAAGACGTACACCCATCCAAGGTTTAGTTCTTATGTAGTTAAACATCTTCAGTTTTCAGTGTGGTCCGTTTCGGAAGCCGTACACCCATCCAAGCGTCGACCACACTCCATGTTGCCCAACCGAGGAAAACCACGATTGGGCAAGATGGAGTGTGGTCGACGCTTGGGTGGGTGTACGGCTTCGGAAACTGACCACACTGAAAACAGAAGGTATTTAACTACATAAGAACTAAACCTTGTATGGGTGTACGTCTTCGGAAACGGAGGACAGCGAAAACTATGTATTTTACACGCTTTATATTAGCTTGACCTGTATCTATCCATCCATCCATCCCTCTATCTATCTATCTATCTATCTATCTATCTATCTATCTATCTATCTATCTATCTATCTATCTATCTATCTATCTATCTATCTATCTATCTATCTATCTCTCTATCTATGTAACGGAATCTTTCAACGCGATTTTCACCCACTTAAAATCATTGGATCGACTTGAAACTTTGTATACTTGTAAAGAACTCGTGACAATACAATATTATTATATAAGACCTAAACCTGTGACTCGAACTTATCATTCCTTGATAATAGCATGTGGAATCATGCCGAAACGTCGGAATCAGTGGCCAGAGGCCGAACTTGAATCCAAGACGAGGAAAACCTAGAAAAATTTCATATATATATTATTCTCATGGTCATTTTCGGCGAAGATCTGTAATTTTTTTATAAATCTATTCATGAGAACAACTTGAGTACCTTCATTCCTTCGGAATTCGCTAAAAGCAACAGTTACTTACAAACTTTTGATGACTATTTAACTCATGCCCCAAATGGGAGTCAATGACCAATCACGTTTCAATGATTTCTGTTTTACAACCAATCAGAATCGTGTTTCACCAAATATTTATCAGTGTTATGATTACCATATTAAAGAAAGCTCCTCCTTACAATATTGCGTTCCTTTGGCAATAAATAGTATGATCTGGTTGCAGTGATAAACAAATGAAGCAGTAGAAGCGTACCTATCGTTTCTCATTTGTTTTCAAACATCGCCGTTTACATTAAATATATAAATATTTTAAAATAACTATAGTTAAATAATGATTTGTGAGTAAACAGCTTAATTTTATTCGTTAAATAGTCCTAACAAATGCCACTCTTGATTTCCAAATTCTCTAGATAAATTCACTCCTCACTTCGTGAGTCGTGAATTTATCGATAATTTGGAAATCACTCGTGGCATTACTTATGATAAATACAAATGAAAACAAGTGATTTAATTGTTACATCATGAGTACGGTTGATTATTTACCTGAAAACAGTAGTCTATCTTTTCTTCTAGAGAGCCTCGAATGAACAGAGACATCATCATGACAAAATTCTCCAAGTCAAGATACTGGCGCATTCCTTTGTCAAAATAAGCAAATATTCGGTCCATTAACGTATCGTCCGTCATGTCAAGCGCTAGGTGTAACAATTCTCTGAACCTGGAAACAGCGTGGCATCGTGAGGAGATCTGGCAATCCTACCACATACCAGATGGTATTTGTCCACCTCTCTGAGTGACTGATATTCATATGAGGCCTGGAGATAAAAGCCAAAATCTGGCTTCTTCCGGATATTCATTACGCGTAAGGATTGAAAAAGCACATCCTATCGATCCTTTAGGTTTTGGACAATTTCCAGCAAAGAGGTATCTGAAAAGTTACCTAAAACCTTTTAGCCATTCAAAATCATTATTTTTTTAAATATCTAATTCACTTTTTATTTATGTATTTATTTTTAGTTTGAACTGAGCAGTCTTATGACCGGACAGAGAGCATGTAGCAGCAGTCCGTGAGATCCCGGATTTGATTCCCGGTCAGACTATAGGAATTGTTCCTTAAAGGGAACTATTCGTGTGGTCGCCTATGATCTGGAAATTAAGTTATGTTCTCTTGGTGCTTACTTATTATTTTTCACCAACATAACATTATCGAGATAATGTAACTCATCCTTCTACGTGTCCCAACCTGAGAAGTGGATTACAATTCCACCAATGTCAGAGTAAATGCCAGAAATGTCGTAAGACAACCTGTTGGCATTAGGAAATATATGGTATAACCTTTACCTTTTGGGTACTTTAACGTGCCCCATGTGAGAGGGACGTTATGGGTATACGAGCTATCAGGAGATGATATTAATCTTTGGATGACAAATACACTTCTTCACCATGCAAGTACATGGAGAGAAATAAATAAAGATTATAGAAAAAGACACCATTCACTCTTACATTCATATTAAACAAGGCGAACACGATATGGATCATTGTGATGGACAGACGGGTGTTTTGGGCCAAATTGTTATATGGATTTGAAACTTGGGCTGTAATATATATATATGACATGATACGAAAAATAAATGCTTGGACGGGATTTGAACCCGCACCTCTGGATTGATACCCCAGTGCGCTACCATTACGCTACCAAGCAAATCTAGTACAAACATTCATTTTTCTTACACACACACACACGCACACACACACACACACACACACACACACACACACACACACACACACACACACACACACACATATATATATATATATATATATCGCATCACGGCATGAATTATTAAATTCACGAGAACAGCAAAATACGCATGACAAGATCATAAAACAAAAACAGAAATATTATCATAACTCTAAGTTGAACCCATTTTTTTTGGGGGGGGGGAAGTTACGGAAACTAGTGGACACCACAAGTTGGAAGAATGACCTAAAAAAACTGACCAATTTAATATTAAAATACGTCCAGTTGGGAAACGAAGCGAAGTCGAGCACGTAGAGGAGTATTGGGTGAATAATAAGACCGGAACAGGCCACTCTAGTTTATCCTTAACCGGTTGATGATAATAAATACGTTTTTTTACATTTGTCTTATAGGTGCGAAGAAAACCCCGAAAAAACCTTACCCAGAAAAGTTATTCCGACTGGGGTTTAAACCCGCGAACGGTGCGTCCGACGTTATTTAATGAACGTTGTGTTGGGGAAATCTAATTTTAACCCAACAAAATGTATTGTTTCTCCATGATTAATCTATAAATATAGGTGACTTAATTTTCACCAGAGATCTCAAGGTCAAATCATCTATCTTCCACTACCCACACGAACACCCATCCTCAAATCCGTGAAGCTGCGCAGACGTACTCGTATATCAAAGCAACTCTGCAAGAGGACCGACATATCATGTGACTGTCACGTGAGGAGTTGTATTGTAAATGGCGGGAGGTGTGAACGGAGATTATCGGACCATTCATATCTTCTTTAAAGCTCTGGCTCAAATGAAATCACTAATAGTGCTACAGTATTTTCTAGAATTATTAGTACTTGTGAACATAAGTTATATAGTCCACAGTACATATGTTGAGAATACATATGTACTCTTGATAGCGATTCGTCCATTGGGTGTGGACGTTAAACCTGCGGTCCCTTCTCTTCAATACCGTCCCTTATACAGTTCATTTACACTGCACACAAACCTAAACATACAATCATTCTACTCTACTTTTCCTCAGCTCAGGTTTTGTAGACTTATGGCTGTTCCTGTTCTTTTATATGAATCAGAATCTTGGGTACTTACAAAAAAGACATCACACACATTCAAGCCACTGAAATGAAATTTTTAAGATCCGTAAAAGGATGTACACGCATGGATAGATTACTCAATGAATCAATAAGAAATGAACTGGAGATATTTTCAATAGTCGATAAACTAGAAGAGCACAAATACCAATGGAAAGAACATTTAGACAGAATGGACAATACAAGATTACCCAAAAAGATCAACACCTACAAACCACATGGGAAAAGATCTTTGGGACGGCCAAGGAAACGATGGACTTGAGACCGGAACAGGTCACATTGACCTAATCCTGGAAAGGAAGAAGAAGAAGAAGACTCTCGGTTTTGTATACAATACTCATATGTAAAGTCTGCAGAAGTAGTACGTAAACTGAAAATATACCATATTAGCCCCACCTAACCTCTTATGCGGAAAATCGTAGCGCGAATATTGCTGTGCTTGTTACTGGAACACACACACACATATACACACACACAAGCACACGCACGCACACAGACACACCTAGTTAAATTAAATATATAGCCTACACAGCTGTGGTCTCGGGGTAGCGTCGCTGTGTCGTATTCAGAGGGTCCGGATTCAATAACCAATTGGGACAAGTTTTCTAGGTGAATTTATTTTTCGGGGTTTTCCTCATCTGTAAGACAAATGCCAGAAAACTTTATGGACCAATATTTCCGGAATATCATCTAGTCATCATAATTATGATTATCATATTAGCTTTTTTTTAGTTTGAATATGTGAATGAATGGCGTGTTTCCTCTTAAGTGTTCTTGTTGTCTCGGAGGAGGCCCGGGATAGAGCTGATCACTCATTCGCGGAGGCCCACCGTGTCCTTATGTCATCAAAAAAGTATATGTGTCATCCAAAGTTTAAAATTCCTCTCTCGATCGGACGTGCCACTGTAAATTTCACGTGGCGTGGGGCACATAAACGCAACTGAAGCATGAGAGGTTAAACTATGATGGAGAAGATGAGAAGGATTAAATGAAATGCATGGATATTAATTCGCTATAATTTTATGGCGTTTTTAAAATGAGCTGTAAAATTGCAAGTCTGACAATTTAACTATAAATTTATTTCATAGAAATTGGAAAAAAATAATCTAAAGATAGAATTTTAATGAGGAAAACTGTATTATATCAATATTCTGGAGCACTTTACGCCGTTTATTAAATATACAATTCTGGGGGTTTCTTGAAATGACGATCTCCAGCATTATTTAAAAAAACAAAGGACTAAGGCCAACATTATAAAAAATATAAATATATATTTTTTTAAAGTATCCTGAAATGCCTTAAAGCTGAATGAGAATTTGACATAAATGTAACAAAAATGGCAGCATTATCATTTTTGTAATGGAAAATTAAATAGACAAGCGATAACTATAGATTTGATTAGCAAACAGTAGTCTCTTTCATGATTCGTAGGTGAACATCAACAATACTTAAGTTACCTTTTCTTGTCGATTGGACCTTGTTTAGTTAGCTTGAGATAAATAACGAACAATGATTCGATTTCTTCATGACAGAAATGACTTGTCTTCACCAACTTGTAAAGTAGATGACTATGGTGTTTTTTGAATCGTATCTCCTCCATCGGATCCATCAGAAGGTCCCTATTCGCCATCTTGATCTATTCCAACTGCTGAAGGAATAAAACATATTAACTCATTTTATAATTACAGAAAAAAACTCCATATTCGCGGGAGATAAGTTCCGTAAATATGCCGCGAATACACAAACCGTGAATATGGAATGGTAATTTGTATGAGTATATAGGGGATACGTTTCAAGGTTATAAAATAAAATTAAAATCATCGAAATAAAATCAAATTAATGGGAGATTTTGATCAATTCATTTTAATTATTTTTGTCAGGCTTAAGTAAGAGCTTAAAGAACTTAGTAATTTTCCCTGTTTTTGGCCTTTAAAAGGTATTTCAATTCAGATTGAAATTCGGCTGCAAATTCAGCGATAGAATTCCTTATTTTGTCTTTGGATATCTTGATGTATCGTTCTTGATTCTTCTTCTTCTTCTTCACTTCACGGGCTAGGCAAATTGCCTGTTCCGCCTCACAGTTATTCTATATTTTCACTGGCCTTCCTACATTCCTTGAACCTCTTGGCTTGTAGTTGAATGTTGCTCTTGGTAATCTTGATACCTTCATTATTTCCACGTGTGTAAACCATTTTATCTATATTCTCTGATTTTCTCATCCAATGGATATGTATTTAACTCTGTTCTTATATCTTCATTCCTTATCCAATCCAATTTTGTGCAGCCTTTTGTTTTTCTAAGGAAGTTCATTTCTGCGCTTTGTATTCTACTTTGCAATTTTTGGTCATTACCCAAGTTTCGCTCCGATAAAGTAATGCAGGAACTTGATTCAATAACTTTAAAACAGAGAGACATGGATGCAAAGGGCTCGAAAACGCGTATACTACGGTCAAGGATTTCTATTTTTACTTTAAGCGGCAACGCTACTTTTTTTCCGCTTCGGAACTATTTTTTCCTTCGTTTTACTCGACATTATAAATTGGGAACAAAGCAGAAGAGAGACAAGTTATTCAATCAAGAATTATTACAACGCCATTGCCAAGTGTTGTAAACATGTTAAAAACACCACGATCCGGGGCCTTTAGAGGGCGACATTTATCAATCGACCATCACGACGCGGCGGAGCTTAACAACGCACTTTAAGCTTAGGTTTTTAGGATATAGGTTTGTTTTACTTGCATATTAGTTTGTCCATTAGGTTTGAATCACTCTTGGTAAAAGGCCCCCTTTTCACGTACGATGCCAGTAAGAAGATAAAATGCCGAGTGCTTTAATCAAGGGTATATCCGAGATACTGCTTGGATCCGTGGGAAATAGAATTAAATTTTTAGTACCTGCTGAATACACGAATCTGGTGTTGCATGTTTTTTTAATCTTCGGCAGAATCATTGTGAAAACTGCGAATAACAGGAACCGTTGCATATAAGAGCTTTTAATGTATAATTCCGATAACGTCCATTGGACATGAGTTGCTTTGTTACTTTTACTCCTAAAGCTAATACCTATCGTACTAAGTAACTCATTGGCATCTCCGTGCGTAAATAAGCTCTCATTACATCCCTACTTTGAACTAATGCTTTCCAATCATTCACTGTAAAATTTCACACTCTCTCTAAAACATAGTTAATGTTATTGTCCTATCTAATCCTCGTATATTTATCCGGGAGTTTTGTCCTTATTTTTTTCTAGTCATTACAAGAAAGTTTCCATACCCCCATCTTTTTCCATTCCATTTCGTTACTACAGTTTCCCCTATTGCATCGCATATCAACGGAACTTAACAATTTATGTTTACATCTGATTTTCTCATAAAGATCATGTGGCACTCTCGTTATGTAATTTTCTCCATGCACCTTTCTGTTCGTTGTTATATTTTTCCTAAGAAATTTTTATTTTCGTGCTATAATCATGAGTTGTTTTCCCCTTCTCTGTAGTTAAAGTGTAAAAATGATCCATATGTTCGCCTACATCAATAGTGATATAACTCTGAAACAATTAACAGTGTTTACATAAGTGGTTTATATTTTAGTAGAACATTTTATTAGTGAAGTCTCTGAATGCATCTGTAATGCATAATTAGCATATGTTTTCACAGAGTTGGGTACTGTATTGTTTTAATGTGTATTACTGGTACACAGGAACTTATCATAATAAGTATGTCCTTAATTGTCAGTGAATATCATCAATGATTAACGTTTTGTGTCAGACGATGAGAAGATGTTTTGAATAGTACGTTATGTTAAGATGTAACCATAGAAACTGAAAGCAATAATTGTATATATTATTATGAAAGTATATTTTCATTTGTTCCACTGTCATAAATAACTGTGTCTCATACTCTAATGGTTGGTACTGTGTGTAAACAATCTAGTGCATCACGATTTTCGTCGTTACTATATTGCACCATTAAAATATTGCCAATAAAAGAGAAAGCAAATTCTACTTGCAGCCACAATTAACAAACTTTGACAAGGTCAGACATAGTTCATTGAACTCTCTCACAATTTTATTCTCTTCCTCTTACTTATTTCGAGCTGTCCAGTTCTTCATTACCGAGTTTGATTACCGGTCAGTCCACATGATTTTTCAAAGGGAATTATTCCTGTATTCACTCATGGTCTGGCATTTAGATTAAGTTTAGGTCTAATGGCTCTCTTGGTGTTTCATTTTCAATCATTACATTAGGGCATTCGATGAATAATGGCAACACTGTTGTAAATCAGCGATCCTAGTGGTGACTATTGTAATATTGTAGTCTTTGCTATATACAGCTATCCATACCAATTCTGCCCGAAGGCAGGTCTTTCACTGCAATCATAGCATTTTCAGGGTATGCTTTACAGCTTTACGAGAGAATTATAGGTGTGGTAGCTTCCTGTTTCTTTTCACACCGGTGAAGGATGGTGAAGATAATGATAAGGATGAGATGATGGCCGGACGATTTTCGAAGATCATTGGGCCCTAAGCTTCCTGACATTTGTCTTCAGGCGAGGAAAAACCCCGAAAAAAAACTCCCCAGGAGCCTATCCCGTATGGGAATCGAACCCGGGCCGGCTGCGTGACAATGCAGCACGCTTCCTTGAGATCACAGCGGTGGAATCTTTGTTATAAAAACTTGTAATATTGAAAGTCTCGAAATAGGAATATTTTGTGAATACATTCGCTGTTTCTTATATTTAATAAGTAATACCGCCGTAAAAAGATGTTCAGTAGCATTTGTTTAGAAGATGGAATTGGTAAGTACTCGAATATCCATCAAATTCACCAGACAGGAGCTCTTCTTAATATCACTTATTCTTAAAGGTGAAAGGACCTCTACGAGATATTCGATCTCAATCAAGAGCTGATATTCAGAAAGCTCTAGATATATAGGCCTATATATCAGATGAGAGAGCTATCCAGAAATGGTGCTGCAGATGACATGCGCCATATTCCAAGAATTTGACAACGTATAGTTGACTTAGCAAGGGACAATAAATGTAGTTTGGCCTATATATCAGATGAGAGAGCTATCCAGAAATGGTGCTGCAGATGACATGCGCCATATTCCAAGAATTTGACAACGTATAGTTGACTTAGCAAGGGACAATAAATGTAGTTTATAATTTCAAAATTAACCCAATTCATTTCTTGTCATCTTATAGCAGTGTTGTCATTACTTATCGAATTCCGTAGTATAATAAGTGTAACGTAATACCGCATTTCAGTTGACTCAACCTCCGAACATTCTGCCAAGGCCAGGAGGAAACGTTGGAAATTTCATGAAATAACCTGTTGGCATTGGACAAAGAAAATATATATCATAAATTCGTTTCCAACGCAGGATCGGGTCTATGGAGGAGATGAGATCAAGCCCCTATATTTATTGAGATCTGTGAAGACAATGGTGCCAGCCGACCACGACTGACACACGGTCACAGAGGCGGATGAACGAAATTAAACGAAATAGATAAGTAAGGAGAAATTGTGGAATGAAAGTTTTCGGTTGGGGGAAACGGGAATAACTCCGAGAAAATCCTGTCCAAGCTCCATTTCTTCCATCCAAAACCTACATGGAATGTGGACAAAATATATTTTAAGTACAATCTTTTAGTTAAAATTCGTAGATAGTCAATTTATTATTTATTACCCCTTCACCATGCTTCCCAAATATTACTGCTCACTGGTAAGCGGAAGAGTAGCGGGTGTGTATCAACTATGTTCACTGTTTCTTTCAAAAAAATAAATATTGAAACGAAAAAAATCTAAATGTTCTTCTTGTTTCTACTTTCGAGAGAAAGTGAATTGTCATTTCTTATCCCTTTCGGTCACGTGTCCTGCGTCGTAGTCAAGCTCTTTAAGACATCATGCCTTGCTGCAGAACTACAGGAGTTCTATTAGTTCGAGCCACAATATGAAACAAATTTTTCTCATGTAATTTGGATCAGTATGGGTTTGGTGCACGCCCAGAACCATATGGAATTTGGGTAGTCACATAGCGGTCCAGATTGAAAAAAATCAATTATAACGGCTGGGGATCCCGACATGCTAACCACATGTCACCTCTATACTGGCTGAATGATTGTCTGTAATTAACACATGTGGATGTAAAACCACAGTCGGCTAGTAAACCAAATACATTTATAGGAGTCGCGTCATGAAATTGAAGTAATAACTAATTAATCAACTAACTAACTAACTCACTCACTGGCACTATCGGACCCGTAGGTTCATGGCCGAGCGGACATAAACTCTCCATACATCCCTATCCTGAGCTAATGTTTTCCAATCATTCCTTGTATAATCTACTTCCCTCAAATCATAGTTAATTTTATTCTCCCACCTCATTCTTGGTCTACCAATCAGGCGTTTTCCCTCTGGTTTTCCTACAAGAAGCTTCCAAGTGCGTCTTTCATTCCCCATACGTGCCACATGTCCTGCCCACCAGAGTCTACGAAACTTAACTGTTCTTATTATATCTGGCTTCCTATAAAGACCATGTAGTTCACTGTTATGAAGTCTTCTCCATTCACCTGTCTGTTCATCTCTCTTTGGTCCAAACATTTTCCTAAGTACTTTATTCTCAAATACTAGTAATCTCATTTCCTCCCTTAAAGTAAGAGACCATGTTTCGCATCCATATAATATGGAGTTGGAGTAAAGCATTGATTAAATTCGTCACTGCCCTATTTCATATTGTGTGAACAGACATGAAAAGAAAATATTTAACATGAAAACTCAAGAGTTATGCTTAGTTGTTAGATTTATCATACATTATGTCTAGAGCGCTCTGCCATTGTAGATCAAATACGTACATTTCCTGTGTCCCTATTATATGAAGCTTACCCTGCCCTGTTTTCTCTGCTCTACTTTTCAACACACTTTACACAAACACGTAAACATACACTCCTCTCTGTACACAATACAAGAATATATAATCTATACTTGAATCACAAAAATAGAAAATTAAACACCCTATTGTTTGCAGATGACCAAATAATAATGGCAAATTCCGAAGATAATCTACAGAAAGGTCTGTATGAACTTAACAAAATTACAGAAGAATATGGATTAAAGATATCTACAGAAAAAACAAAAATTATGGCATTTCAAGGTGTAGATCCTGTCAGAAGTAAAATTGTACTGGACAATAAAATTTTGGAGCAGGTGAATAATTTTACATATCTAGGATGCAATATCTCATATGAAGAAGAAAAGGATGTAAATGCAAAAATATCTAAATTTTTAAGAATTTTAGGGTTAATAAATTCTATCTTCAAGCCACAGTTAGTCCAAAAGCATTCAAGACTGAAAGTGTATAAAACACTGGCTCTTCCAACTCTTTTGTATGGTAGCGAAGTATGGACGTTGAAACAGAAGGATATACAGAGACTTAGATCTGCTGAAATGAGATATCTTCGGAGGACTGCAGGATACACACTACTAGATCACAAAAAAAATGAAGACATCTTAGAAGAATTACACATGGAATCTTTAGAAAACAAAATTTCTGATTATAAGTCAAGATGGATACAACATGTTCATCGAATGGAAGATCACAGAATACCCAAACTAATGTTAAGATATCAACCCGCAGGAAGAAGAAGACCAGGACGTCCACTCAAAAGACTTCTGGATGGTGTTTCTCTTGAGGCCGAAACAGGTCAACAAATGGCCTAAATTCGTGAATGTACTATGATGATGATGATGATACTTGAATCACAGTCCTTTTGGCCTGGGAATGAGAAGTTCAAGGGACAGGTAAGCTGTCGAATTGTTATTATACGACACAGCGGAACGTTTACCTCCAGTCATAGCAGCGCTGTTGCTACGTCGCACGGATGTAGATACTAACCATGTATAGTCAGGAACAAACAGCAAATGAAGCACTTACCCAGCTTACTTAGGGTAATAGCTGCTCTCTTTGACGCCATAGACTGACGTGAAGCGAGTGTACGCGGAATGATACATTGATTCGCAAATCATCCACAAACGAAGGAGGTCAATGTTCCGCTGTGTCGGATAGTACGTGCCGTCCAGTAAACAAAACCAATCACATAGCGTTGCATGTTTTATTACTATTTTCTGTCCAGCCTATGAAAGACACTCGAGGAAAATAAATGGGCGGGTAATCCACGAAGCACATGACTGCTGTAGTTACTGCGATCCATTCATGACCAAAGCACAGTTCAGCGGAAGCAAAAAAATAGATCACGTACTCGATTAATATAATTATGCATTTAAAGTTATATATGTTAACTATAGTTGATCAGAATGCAGTATATGCCTACATACGGTATTTCTTCGAAGGTCGTAGACTAACTAAAATTTCGCATTTGTTTGAAACTGAACGATTCTTGAGAGGAAGTTGAATGTCAGTTACAAATATGGCGGCTATCGGGCAGTTTATGTTAACTTAACTCGGTGATAAAATGTGTGATCAAAATTATTAGAAGCACAAAGGAAAATTGTTAAAGAGTGGTGAAAAAACTGTGTTAAATATATTTTGTAAGTTTATGGAGCATAATCCTGGCACTGTAGTGAACGAATTATGTTGTGTTAAATTAACTGCAGAATATACTGGTGTGTAGGTGAGTAGTGTTGTATATGTTCGCAGGGAATTAATAGAAACTGGTAATATCAAAACGTCCAACAAAAAGAGGAAAAAGCCTAAACCTGTTTTAAGAGTGGTGGACAATTTTGTGAAGTGTACAATTCATTACGAGGTGCATAGGTTTCTTATTTTATTACTCTATGTACAGTTATTTTAAATTTAATTAGTTTTGGACATAGGCGTACCATTGCAAATGTTAATACAACCTGTAACATAAAAAATTAAAACGGTTGTTGTGCATTCATTTATCGGTTTGTAACAAACAGCTGACAGAGTTCGCCTGCACTCTTACACGTGCTACGCAGAGTAATACATTCAGAAGTTAAATGTCAAAGTGTGCTTCTTATGTTGGACAGAGAATAGCCTGCTCTGAAGTGAAGAGGAAGGACCGCGCTAATAGAAACATAAGATATTGCATCGCTAAAAATGTGTCCCGCAGCTGTACCATGTACTAGCATGCTATGGGCGGAATTCGTAGCCTTTATTCCATCTCTCTCCCTCATAGGCCAAAAGATTCGACTATATGTGAAGTGCTCTGTGCAAATTGAAAATATACCACATTAACACTATCTATCTGCCCAGCGCGGAACCCAAATCATGAAAAGTGCAGGGGTGACATTAGAACACATAAACACACTTCTCATGAAGCTAACAGTATTAATTTACGCCCTTCTTAATCATCATCATTAATGGTACTAAATATCATTTCTTAGTCTGAAATATTTCCACAGCTGTCCGGATACACTACAATTATTCTCCATTTTCTCATTTCAATTGATGCAGGATCCCCGTTCGTTTAATTCAACACCGCGGTCTCTGCCCAATTAGTTCTAATATCGTTATTTTCCTTGTTCTTCATCCTCATTAAGGGCGGAATTAATGAAACCATCTTTACGCAAAGAGCGACTCTTTCTCCCTCTCTATGATGTAGGGAGTATTCATAAAACCGGTTTTATGAATACTCTCCACGTCATAGAGAGGGGGAAAGAGTCGCTATTTGCGTAAAGATGGTTTCATGAATTCCGCCCTAAGTGTCTTACCCAGCTCAATCTAGATATCCTGATCTATTTACTAACATCAGAGTTCTTAAAAACTGAATATAACTTTTAGTTATACTTCTTTTTGCAACTGTAGTAGTCATATACAGGATGTTCAGAAATTTCCAATAAGAATTTTTGGAGGTCTAGAAGGGACCGAGTAGATAACGTTTTGAATAGGAACTTTGTCCGGAAATGTACCGTTTTCGTGCTGCCGGAACCAAAATTTCGCATTAAGTGTTTAAATCTCCCGCGTATGCCGGAGATAAATGGATATATAAATAAAGTAAAGTGACCCCCACTACAGGCCTTAGAAGGCCTTTGGATAGTAGGAAGTTAAGTATTTCAGATTTCTAAACAATTGGCACTTGGTATTAGTCGGATTGTCAGCATGCGTGTTGGCAGCCTTTACCCCCAGAACAAACATTCGGTACTCGTTTCCATTAGAGGCTGAGTATTCCACAGGGTTACTGTGTCGCCAGAATGTTTAAGTAGGTTTAAAAATCCTGACCCTACCGGGACGAATCCTTGACCTTCCGGCTTATAGCGGATCACCTTAACCAACTACGCAGTGGCGCCCCCCAAATCGATAGTAATTTAATTATTTATGATTTTTCCGTTTCTCGAATTTCATCCTCTCTACTCCTCTTCCCTCCTCATCATTTATTTTCACGTCAGTTCATTATTTTCATGTCATCTGTCCTCTTCATCTCATATTAGGCAAACATATTATGGTTTAGCAAATCACAGGTATTTAAAATATGTTGTTGTGGTGATGTAATGAGCTACACGCATATATTTACTCATGACTCTGAGCCTGTGTGTCAACTTTGGGCAGAATAGGGCCAAAAGGGGGTTGAGCAACTCCTCGAGGCCAAAAAAATGGCGGTGTGAGTGATGTGAACATCATAACAGACTACATATCACCGTAGATAGACTTCATGTCATTAATTGCGTGACTAAAGTAGGGTAAATACAATGAACAAAAAGTAAGGTAGTCGTGATAGGGTCTCGAAACAAGAAACCATCTTTACTAATCTAATCTTAACGAATATTCGCAAAACGTGGCTTTTATGTCCTGTTACAATAAACAATAATAATAATAATAATAATAATAATAATAATAATAATAATAATAATAATAATAATAATAATAATAATAATAATAATAATAATAATAATAATAATAATAATAATAATAACAATAATAATAATAATAGTAATAATAATAATAATAATAACAATAATAATAATAATTTATGGACACACTGAACGAATGGATTGAAATAAACTTTCAAAACAAATATTATAATTATTCGAAAATAGAAGTAAAGCACCAGTGGATACTATAAAATGGATTGCTGAAGTAAAAAGGGACTTAAAATTGACAGGAATTACTCAAGGAGATATCATAAACAAAAAAATATTTAGAATTAAGGAGCACAAAGAGCAGATTGACCACCAGGAGGGAAAAAAAAAAAAAAAACTGGAACATCACGGACAGAAGAGAGAAAGAAAGCCCATAGTCAAAAAATGAGGGATATATGAAGTAAAAAAAAATCCATGTACACTTCCCCAAAAAAAAAATGATGCATCGGTGGAATATTTGAAGTCCCAGATAGACAATACTGCGCATGCGCATACATTTCGAGCCATGATACACACCACACCGCACAAAGACTTACTTAATTCTTTCTGTTCTCTTGTGGGTTGGTATGTTAACTGGCTCCGAAAGTCACTCAAAACTGAGATGAAATAATATTTTGTTGTAAAACACACACACACACACACACACCACACACACACACACACACACACACACACACACACACACACACACACACACACATCTATATATATATACTTTAGGGAATATAAACAACCATAAATGAAATGCAACCTGATATAAAAAAATGAACTCCTCAGCTGGATTCGAACCTTCAATGTTCAATTCTGTAGTCCGATACGGAACTACAGATCTAATCTGACGTTCTCTTTGCTAACCTAAAATGTTTCTATATAATATGGTGTCATACTTTGTGGTTTGTTTATATTATGTAATTGAACTTAATTTGATTAGTTTGTTCTAAACTAATCAAATTAAGCACAATGACGATCTTGTATTATAGTGTTATTTATTAATTCAATTTAGGATAGTGATATTCACTATTATGGGGTTAGAGGTGCCTTTTTTATTTCATATTAATTAGTCATTGTCTACGCATAACAATATTCAAGCTGTCCCTTATTCCTCATCTCATAAACATGGCGAACAGGCATGACCTGAGACAGAAGCTGATGGCCTGTGGGCAAATATTAAGTTCACTGGTCTCTCTCTCTCTCTCTCCTTTTTCTTTTTGCTTTTTTTTTTTGTTTTAATTTTTTATGTGAGGAAGTAGAACTTTAACTTCCATATATGGTTTGTGTTTTTAAGGCCAGGTTCAGCCTACTCACAGGAGTTGAGTAAAATTATTTCACTTAATTTTTACTAAATCAGTCCAGGAACTCTGAAAAAATTAAAATAAACTCGCATTAATATAAAAAAAATACTCTACCTAGGATCAAACGTCCCTTTGAAAACGTATAGGACCAAGACTCAACCGTATATGCTATACGTGCTACGTGGATACGATGGCAAGATTAGCAGCCGTTGTGCTCTTGGTCTCACAGCTGCATCCTGTTTTTTTTCGAAACAGAGGGAGACAATGTTCTCTTGTGAATCGCGCTATGTATCATAGACATGTGCACGAGCACATGTTTTTTTGGGGAAGTGTACTTTGCGTAGTCTTACATGGGCTTATTCGCAATAATAATAATAATAATAATAATAATAATAATAATAATAATAATAATAATAATAATAATAATAATAATAACAATAATAATGTAGTTCTATTGGGAGATAGCGAGGAGATACCAAAGGCCAACATGCACACACTAATAATTGGGATTGGAAGTAAATATCAATAAAACTAAATAGGCTATATGGTCACAAATTTTTACTATTTTTTCATTATTAATTAAAAAGGTTTGGTTAAGTAGAAATAAATTATATAATGGAAATGGACAGCTAATGACAAATGAGGGAAATTTTGAGGAAGTGGATGAATTCAGGTACCTAGGAACAATAATCACAAACAGGAATGAGATGTACAAGGAAATTAAGCATAGGCTCAATTCTGGAAATGCGTGCTATTATGCATTACAGAGACTGTTGACTTCCCAACTCCTTTCACAAAACATTAAACTGAAAATATATAAAAATATTATTCTACCAGTTATATTATATGGATGCGAAACACGGACTCTTATTTTAAGGGAGGAAAGGAGGTTACGAGTATTTGAGAATAATGTTCTTAGTAAAATTTTTGGACCAAAGAGAGATGAACAGACAGGTGAATGGAGAAGACTGAATAACAGTGAATTACATGGTCTTTATAGGAAGCCAGATATAATAAGAACAGTTAAGTCTCGTAGACTGCGATGGACAGGACATGTGGCACAAATGGGGAATGGAAGACGTACATGGAAGCTTTTTGTAGGAAAACCAGAGGGATAACGCCCGGTTGGTAGACCAAGAATGAGGTGAGAGAATAACATTTACTATGATTTGAGGGAAGCAGTTTATACAGGGGGTGATTGGAAAACATTAGCTCAGGATAGGGATATATGGAGAGCTTATGTATGCGCGACCATGAACCTACGGGTTCGATAGTGCCAGTGAGTTAATTTAGTTATAATAATAATAATAATAATAATAATAATAATAATAATAATAATAATAAATTATTTAATTATAATAAATACATGATTCCTTTCGTTAACAGTTTTTTTGACATTAATCATTTGTGCCATATTATGTCCTAAGTAAGTCCACCGCTGTGGTCTGGAGGTAGCGTGCTGCCTTGTCACGTAGTGGGCCCGGGTTCGATCCCCGGTCGGGACAGTTTTTGTGACTGAGGTTTTTATCGGGGTTTTTCCTCACCTGTAAGACAAATGTCAGGAAAACTTTAAGGCCCAAACGGTCCCCGAAATCATATGGCCATCGCAATCATCATCTTTCATATTGATCTTAGATTAAGCTTAGGATTAGGGGCTCTCCTGGCGCACCATTATCATCATCACCCATCATATCATTGGGGCAACGCAACCCCGCATTCCAGGCGCGGATTGATATAGGCCTATGTATGTCAGATGTATATGTAGGCCTACTGCTAAATGACTGAATAAAATATTTACTGTCCTGGATTTCATACCGTCTTTATGGAAACGAAAAGAAAATATTTAACATGGAGTTATCTTAAATGGGTAGATTTATCATGACATATGGATGTGAGATAAGAAAGTATTTTGCAATAGCTATGACGTAGCGATTAATATATTTCAGAGTAAATGTCCAACTTACACGTAAGTTTTATTATCACCATATACCGGATATTCAGCATTAAAAAAAAAGTAGAAAAAGGCATGTACCTAAAATATGTAATATGGACGATAGGCTAAAAGGCATTTATATTTTAGCCAGCAATATTATTTCCAAAGAAAAAATGTTTACACATCTCCATCAGTTCTAGTGAAAGTTATTAGCAGACCATCTCATTAAAATTCTAATTATATTTGGACTAATAGTTAAAAATATTACAGAGACCGAAAGGACCATGAAGTATATATATATATATATATATATAGAGCACATTGTAGAGTTGTTACTTAAGGAAGTAAGCCTACGCTACAAGCTGTCAAGGGTTCGAATCCCGGCGGAGTCAGGATTCTTATACTGACCTAGGCCTAACTTTCTGGCGGTAACATGATCTTGGGATCAACTCAGCCTCTAATGGAAATGAGTATCCAGACGTATGTTCTAAGAATAAAGGGGTTCATCATCCAGGGCTGATATATTTGAATTATATTTGGACTAATAGTTAAAAATATTACAGAGACCGAAAGGACCATGAAGTATATATATATATATATATATATAGAGCACATTGTAGAGTTGTTACTTAAGGAAGTAAGCCTACGCTACAAGCTGTCAAGGGTTCGAATCCCGGCGGAGTCAGGATTCTTATACTGACCTAGGCCTAACTTTCTGGCGGTAACATGATCTTGGGATCAACTCAGCCTCTAATGGAAATGAGTATCCAGACGTATGTTCTAAGAATAAAGGGGTTCATCATCCAGGGCTGATATATTTGAATTATATTTGGACTAATAGTTAAAAATATTACAGAGACCGAAAGGACCATGAAGTATATATATATATATATATATATAGAGCACATTGTAGAGTTGTTACTTAAGGAAGTAAGCCTACGCTACAAGCTGTCAAGGGTTTGAATCCCGGCGGAGTCAGGATTCTTATACTGACCTAGGCCTAACTTTCTGGCGGTAATATGGTCTTGGGATCAACTCAGCCTCTAATGGAAATGAGTATCCAGACGTATGTTCTAAGAGTAAAGGGGTTCATCATCCAGGGCTGATAATCCGGTTGTCATCTCGAGCCGATTGTCTAGAAAGGTGTGAGACTACCCCAATGACCTTCTATGGCCTGCCAGCGAATTACTTAGTTTATATTTGTATTTAGATTAGATAGTCCACCGCTGTGGTCTCGAGGTAGCGTGCTGCCTTGTCACGCATCGGCCCGGGTTCGATCCCCGGTCGGGGCAGTTTTTCTGGGTGAGGTTTTTATCGGGGTTTTTCCTCACCTGTAAGACAAATGTCAGGAAAACTTTAAGGCCCAAACTGTCCCCGAAATCATATGGCCATCATCATCATCAACATCCTTATCATCACCATCATCATCATCATCATCCTTCACAGGTGTGGAAAGCAACGGGAAGCTACCACACCTACACAATTCCCTAGTAAAGCTGCAAGCATAGCATGAAAATGCTATGAATGCAGTGAAGGACCTGCCTTCGGGCAAAATTACTATGGATGGATTAGATTAGATTTATTTAGCCTGGTGGAGTTAAGGCCATGCGGCCTTTTTCTTCCACTCACCAGGACAAACATATATTACATCAGAATATAACAATCTCAATTAACTCTAATATTAAATACTAAATAAAAATTTGATCAAAAAGATAATATCTACTATATTACGATCTATAATGCAACCAGTTAATGTTAGTTAAAATTGAGACTAAAACTAATAATAAAGTGTATACAAGCAAGACATATTAAATTGTCCCTGTCTAATGTATATAAAAAAACAAAGAAAAATAATGAGATATAGAAAACTAATTTTACGATTATGCAATATTTAAAACAAAACAAATGAAAATATTTGTTATTCTTAATATTATTTTCATAAATAATTTAATTTGTTAACTGTTAAAAGAATACTATCAGTGAGCTGTATAAGTTAGTTTGTTATTAAATAATTCTTAAGTTTGTTTTTGAAGGATGATGAAGAGGGATGTAAAGGACAATGTGCTGACGGGGATCGAGTGTCAAGATTATGTGTGTTGGATAGTCTGATGAAGCGGCGTGATAAATAATTACTTATTCAATTAGCATTATACGGGTCGAGTTTGTTAACCAGCAATTGTCGGTACATTAAGAATGTGTTAAGCTGAAGCGAAAAATATAAAAATAGCTACCGAAGTTTCAATTTTTTATTTTTCGCAAAGAAATACAGTATACGTTATCGAAATAGGAGGAAGGTATACCTGAAAAAAAAATCATCGAAATTTGATCATTACAGTAAAGTTGAGGTTTACCGCAATTAAAATCCCTGTAGCGACCGCCATGTTTCCTTGTCGAATACAATTTCAATCTGTGTTTCTTGCATGGATGTTAAATAAAAAATTGTGTTTTTATAATAAATGATAATGTATTTTCAAACACACCATAATAACTCATTTTACTAATTATGGACTTAATTCTCTCTACATAGCAAACAGTAATTGGTAATATATCCTATTAAATACATTGGTTTAATTTATTTAATACTAGTTAATACACGGCGTGCGCTGCTACACCTAAATAAATGATAAAGTGTTCTTGCATTTAGTTGTATATGTAAAAGAAAAATAAATATAAATTTATACCGTTGTTATTTTTAGATACCCCGTGCTGGTTACCCGGCGTTGCCCGGGTATCTACGCATCCCGATGTACTTGGCGTAAATGAGCTGAAATACAAAATTCGTTATTTTGAGTTATCCATAAAAGAATAACCGCCATGCGCTGCTGTACTTGCCCGGGAATCTACTTATCCCGATCTTTTTTAATAATAATAATAATAATAATAATAATAATAATAATAATAATAATAATAATAATAATACTTTATTTATTCTGGCAGAGTTAAGGCCATAAGGCCCTCTCTTCCACTCAACCAGCACAAATACAAATAAATATTCGACAAATATAGATATACACTATACTAATTATAAACAGTTAAAGATACAATAAATGTAGCAATGTAAATGTCATGTACAAACAACATTTTATAGGGTAATAACAATAATGATACGATAATATTAATAATAATAATAATAATAATAATAATATAGGGTAATAACAATAATGATACGATAATATTAATAATAATAATAATAATAATAATAATATAAATATGATACATTATATGGGAAACACCAATTAATATATATATATCTTACACTGGATAATAATGAGGTCGAGTTTAGAGCAAATATAAATTTAGATTTCTTTTAAAAGATGCCAATGTCCGGCAGCCGCTTATTTCTTGTGGTAGGGAATTCCAGTTGCGAGAAGTGAATATAGTATATGACATGGAGTGATGTGATGTCCTATGTTGCGGTATATTAAGCAAGAGACTATGTTGTGATCTTGTGTTTAAGTTATGGTTTGAGGATAGATACTGGAAACGGGATGATAAATAATTAGGAATCTTCTTGGCATCAATAAAAGACAAAAATGGTTATTGTGAGTTATCCTTAAAAGATAAACATATGCTGTCGCCGACTTTTCTGTAGAGTTTTTTGAGATATTCAATTCTATTTAATACACAAGTGATCTTCTTGGTGATAAAATATTAAAATACATATACAGTCAATATGCCCAATTCACCAATTAATGTTTTAGAATGGTCAACACGTTTCCACCGCCAAGCTGTCATTCTCAAGACCAGATATTGACTGAAGACAAAATTGATAATAAATAAATAAACAAATTCAGTTAAAAACAACACATGTGACGTAGTTTGTTTTTAACTGAATTTGTTTATTTATTTATTATCAATTTTGTCTTCAGTCAATATCTGGTCTTGAGAATGACAGCTTGGCTGTGGAAACGTGTTGATCATTTTAAAACATTAATTTGTGAATTGGGCATATTGACTGTATATATATTTTAATTAAATTCTATGTAGAATAATTTTGTGTATTTGTTATGGTTCATGCAGCGTAAGCCATTTAAGCTTACAAAAAAGCGACAGTTTTTCACTACAGCAGGATGAAGAGCTTGATCATTAAAACTATCTAATAACCTATAAACCTTCCCGAGAAAATCCTGAACATTTTGCAAAAAGCCCCATGACAATCGGATGAACACTTGCCCGGGAATCTAGTTATCCCGATCACCTTGGCATCAATGAAAGACAAAAATGGCTATTGTGTGTTATCTGTAAAAGATAAACATATGCTGTCACGGACTTTTTTGTAGAGTTTTTTTGAGATATTCAATTCTGTGCGCATTAATTTTGTGTATTTGTTATGGTTTAGGCAGCGCAAGCCATTTAAGGGTATAAAAAGGGACTTTCTCACGATTTTCACTACAAAGGGTGTTTTTTAAGGGTGTAGGAGTTGAGTATCTCAACTCTCTTATAGTCTACGTTCATCCCGGGAATCTCTTGAACATTTTGCCAAAAAACCCATCACAATCGGGTCAACGGTATGGCCGCGCATAAAGTACGAACAAACAAACAATCATTTTGTATATTCGATTTTTAATAAGTATTGGAAAAATATCAGTAGAAATTATTAAAATTGGTGTCAAATTATTATACACCAATATGCAAAAAATAATAACTTATAGTTAAGCATTCATTTGTTTTAATTGCAGTCCGACACGTTTAAATAAGCTGGGTCTATAGTGTTAGTGCGTTTGTGTTACACTGTAATCTGTCATTCACAGTGTTGTAAGCTTCTCGACTTGCTGAGGAATTCGATTAGTTTAAGCCGCTCTTTCTAAAATTAGTACATACCATAAGAGTTAATATATTCAGGCGTTTATAAAATAAATTAAATTTCAAGTTAACCTACGATTCATTCCGGCAAAGACAAATTATTCATCCTATACTTTCTAAGGAAATATAAAAACATGTTTCAGCCTTAGTGTCAATTGGAAACTAAAAAACTTTTATGAAGCCAGAAATATTTTCGAGGTAGAAATTCAACATAATTATGTTGCTCCTTAAATGTATAATGCTCAGGATAGTTAAAGACCACTTATGGAATACTAACCGAAGGCCAGCTCTTAATCCGTCTGGCCCGCCTTATGACAACTGTCTTGCTCTCATGGATTATTATTAATAATATATATCTGATGCGGCAGGTCACTGGTAATAGACGGTAGCTGTGTTATCGATGTTTCTTTGTAATGCGCAAGTGCAGGATAACATCTGGAGCAATGTAAAGGCTATCCCGCACGTGCGTCAGTGTAAGTGCGTCGGTTGTGCCGTGAAGAAGATATCAACAGACGCAATATGTAAGTAATGTGAAAGTGATGCTATGATGTAACAATTACTTTCTTTATGATTATAGGCCGGAAAAAAATAGTGAAATTTCTCCTAATACACAATATTAAACGTAATAGGACAATAACCCCTCTTACTGTTGCAGTCGAATTAATTAGTTTGAGTCCGTCGCCGTAGCGTAGTCGGTAGAGTCCCTACCTTCCACTCCGGCGACCCGAGTTCGATTTCCGGCGGGGTAAGGGATTTTAAATCTCTACCTTGGGTCTGGGTGTGTGTCCTGTCCTACCATTAATGCTCAACTGAGTGCACATTTCCAAATAATAAAATTAATTAGTTTGAATGTAGTATAATTAGGCGATAGCGAGGAAATACTAAAAGTCAACATGCATTCTTTTAATTAAAACAAAGAAACTGGGTCTGAAAGTAAACATCAATAAAACCGATTATACAGTCACACGTTAAAATACATTATACAATGGAAATGGACGGTATTAGATAAATTAAGGGAATTTTTAACAAGTGGCTGAATTAAAATACCTAAGTACAGTAGTTACGAATAGGAATGGGATGCATAAAGATATTAAACACAGACTGGACATTGAAAACTGATGGTATTATATATAACAGGGAATTTTATCATCTCATCTCTCTAAAATTAATCTAGTAGTAGTAGGACTTTATTACACAGAAAGTAAGATATTTACAATATTATTTACAAATATGGGTCGCACGGGCAGTAAGCCGTACGTGCTGTTGACAGTCCGTTACAATAAAGTAATAATTGGTAATAGTATAAAAAAAATAACATTACAATTACATAATAATACAATAGCATTATACACTAATTAAGTTATGTATAATTATTAAGAATTAATGGTATTGCATTTTGATAACATATATTTATTCCTGAATGAGTGTTGTTCTTATTTTCCGCGTTTTGTCCAGAAATTTACCCAAGTTTATCCAATTTTCTGGATTTACCATTAACTCGTAGCATGCCAATTAATCTAAATGTACACCGTGTCCACAAATATAGTATCATACTTTTAACTGCTACTAAGAAGCATTTGAAAATCGCATCTAAATTAAATTGGTGACAATCAATAGAGGAACTCAAAAGATTTTTGCTATACCTCATAGACATTGAATGTGGCCCCCACGAATGAAGCTGCAGACGTCCATTTTAACCTATCTGCTAAATATAAATAATAATGAACCCATATGGACAACAAAAAGCATGATTAAATTTAGTTTAGTTTCTGTATTGTTGTCCATTATACTCCGTTGTTGACATTGCACAAAACTTTTTGAGTTTCTCTTTTGATTGTACCCAATTTCATTTAGATACGATTATCCAAAGCGACGTAGTAGTAGTTTAAAGTATGATACTATATTTGTAGACACGGTGTATATTCTCCCAGTTATATTATATGGATGCGAAACATAGACTCTTTTTTAGGGGAGGAGATATTATTACGAGTATTTTAGAATAAAGTTCTTAGGAAAATTTCTGGATCATAGACGAAGATACAGGTGAACGGAGAAGAATTACATAACAGTGAGCTAAATGATTTTTCAGCTTTATAGGAAACGAGATTTAATAAGAAGAATCAAGCCTCGTAGACTGCGAGAGGCAAGAATATGGCACGAATGAGGAATTAAATAGGATAAAGGTAGTTTCTTGTAGGAAAATCAGAGGGAAAGCGCCCAATTGGTTGGTGAATAATTAAGTGGGAAAATAATATTATAGACGTGAATTATGAAAGGGATGATTGGAAAAATTTCAGGCTAGGGATATATGGATATCTTATGTCCCCGCAGCTATCAGCTCCTGATTTGATAGTGTCGCTGACCTAGAATAACTAATATTCGGTACTTCAATTCCTAAAAGTTATACATATTTTTTTAAAGAAAGATTAAAAAAATAATTAATTTAAAGTTATTTAAATTAAACTATTATTTACAACAAAATAAAATAATTTGGTGTGTTGCATACACATTTTTAAAAATCAAAATCATATATTGCTAGAAAACTATTAAATACAATTATCATCTTCATCATAGTACATTCACGAATTTAGGCCATTTGTTGACCTGTTTCGGCCTCAAGAGAAACACCACCCAGAAGTCTTTTGAGTGGACGTCCTGGTCTTCTTCTTCCTGCAGGTTGATATCTTAACATTAGTTTGGGTATTCTGTGATCTTCCATTCGATGAACATGTATCCATCTTGACTTATAATCAGAAATTTTGTTTTCTAAAGATTCCATGTGTAATTCTTCTAAGATGTCTTCATTTTACAATTATTGAAACATATTTAATTTAATCTAGTCTAGACATCCTTGAATGAGACCAGTCTTATGTTCAGGGTGGATTCCTATACATATTAATGTTACAATACAATAATGACAGGAAAGTTAACAAAACAGAAACCTAAGGCACTCTTAGAAGTAATTTAAAAAAATGTATTATATAATACTGTACACTTTACATCCATTTACATACTTGATTACAATAAATAATATTTTCGTGATGCTAACTACTAGTTATATAATTTCTGTATGAACAATATAACAATATCGACTTTAATTCTAAACTGTTTTGTAATTACCACGGCTTGAAGTTATATCATTAAAAGTTATGTAATTATTTATTTGAATAGTAAATATAATTAATTAAATAAAAATAAAACGTAGTTTTATTTGATTTTCATATTCATTTATACAATTATATGATAAATATGAAAATCAAATAAAACTACGTTTTATTTTTATTTAATTAAGAAATATGGATTTTCATGAAGTAAACACAAACTCAATTGATTAATAAATGTAATATTGAATTTACTTCTAAACTATTTTATAATTACTGAATATATATTTTTTACAAATTTTGTTAATCTTTTTAGATCCATTTTGAGATTTCCGGATAAGTTAATAGTAGTTTATTATATATTCTAGGACCATAGTAGCTGCATTGCATGTAAGCTGCTGTTGTTTTACATTTTGCTTATAAGCAAATATAAATATTAAAGCTGTAAAAAGCTGTAAAAAGTTTTCCTCTTCCTATTGTAATTGTGATTGATTTTGTTAAAGTGATCTAATTTTTTATGAATAAATTTTAATATGTAAAAAATAGTTGTTTTATATTAAAGACTAAAACATATCATTATTCATTACAATTAAAATAAATTATATCATTTGTAATGATGTTAGAGTACTTTTGTAGGTGTTACCCCAACATATTATACCATATTGTGGTACACTTTGAAATAAGGCATAATGTATTGTTTTCATAAGTTCCGTATTTATTTATTTTCCTTAGTTTGTTTCACTTTATAGGTCCTGTTAGGTGTCCCATGGCACAGAGACATGAACTGTTTGGACAGAATTTTAAATTCTGGATTACAGGGAAAGGACTAGCAGATTCAAACTAAACAAGATAATTATGATAGGTTGACAGTTTTGGGCACGTTACGTTCAGGGACTACTTTGGCCTTTAAATTTTCCCGACATTTGATTTATACGTGGGGGGAAAACGCGAAAAAATCTTCGGTAAATTCCAAGAATCTGTCCAGCACTAAGAACGATTTTATATAAAATCACCGACAAATGAAATTTAACTATAAAATTTATTGTAGAGTTCACAAAGTGGATCAGATTTTCAGCAAAATATGACTAAACCATGACAAACGTATTAGTAATACTGTAAGTGAAAAAGTCCGTCACGCAAGAGGTGCATACATTAAGCGAATTCATCACCAAGTCGAATTTATGTTTTGATTTTGCTGATTTACTAAATGTATTTATTTTGTTAACACTTAAACTGAAGAAACTCAATATGTAATGCCAACTTATTTAAGTGTGTCAAAGTGGAATGAAAACAAACCATGCATAACCGCAAGTTATTACCTATTGCACACTGTTGTAAAAATTGGCACAAGTTAAATAATTTCTAATGATTCATTTTTCATCTCGAATAAATTAAACGAATGCATCTTATAGGATATATTGACAATTAAGGGTTAATTAAATTATATTATATACATTGTGATGAAGGAGACATGGCAGTTGCTACAGCGAATTTTTACTTTCGGGTTTCAGGTAAACCCACCCAATTCTAATGATCGGATTTCACAAATTTTTGGAGAATACATTTCGAGTTTTATTTTAGTAGGCTATAGGCTGCTGAATTTTGTGGCGAAGCATCGAAAATTGCGACAGATAGAGTGATTTTCAAGCATTTATATAATCTGAAATCATACTCCTAATGGTCCGATTTTGCTGGTTAACGAACTCCATCTTACTTTTTTAAATTGATTGTTATATGTAAAGTTTAAATCTCATAAGAAGAAAATTGGACCGCCAGAGCGTTAACAGTATATATATTGTGGCAAGAAGTAATAGACTCGTGAGTATTAAAACGTACCATTAATAGTAATAACTGGAAGGCGCACAAACGTGCACACGAGTCTATTACCAACATAGAAACCCAAACGAATGGTACCTACCCTTCTAAGCTATAATGAATAACATATACACTCGGAGTGGGGGTGGCAATTTATGGGAGGAGTCATCACCCTTATAAGGAAAGGACGCGTGTGAAAACACTCTCACGCTCCTACGTTCTACAATAGTCAAGTTCTTCAGTAACCGTTCGCGAAGGTGATATTAAAACACGTGGGCGGAAGTAATTCATCAACTCCACACCGAGTGAAGTATAAAACACTGTACACATACAATTGTATAGTCAAATGTATCCAATACACTAAAATAATAAGTGTATAATTTAAAACATCCCTGAGTGATCATATTCTACCCTGAGCGACCCGGCACAAAATATATATATATATATATATATATATATATATATATTCCATTCATAGTAATTCTGCCCGAGGGCAGGTCTTTCACTGCAATCATAGTATTTTCATGCTCTGCTTTACAGCTTTACGAGGGAATTATAGGTGTGGTAGAATCCTGTTTCTTTCCACACCGGTGAAGGGCGGTGAAGATAATGATAAGGATGAGATGATGGCCGGATGATTTTCGAGGACCGTTGGGCCCTAAGCTTCCTGATATTTGTCTTATAGGTGACGAAAGATCCCGAAAAAACTTCACCCAGGAGCCTGTCCCGACCGGGAATCGAACCCTGGCACGCTACGTGACAAGGCAGCATGCTACCTCGAGACCACACACGCACGAATACATGCACGCACGCACGCACACACACATTATATATTTTTTTTGTTATGGTAATTTTCAGCGACTACTAGATAGGTTCAGTGAAGATCTGTATTTTTTCAAAAATATTTTCATGAGAACAACCTCAATAGCTTCAATCCTTCGAAATTAGCTAAGAGTAAACCTTTCACTCGTGATTTAAAAGTGTAACTTGAACGATTCCAAATCACTAGTTCAAATCCAGCCTGGGTCATTGCATTTTTCCGGACGTAAAAACTACAGAGTATGGCTTCTTTCGGAAGGGAAACAAAGGCGTGGGAGACTTGTCATGGATGTACGAAGCGTAAAATAATATCAATATTGAAATGAGAGACTACTGAGCAAAATTTTTCGAACCTTTCAAGCTCAGATTTGAATTACAATTGCTGTTAATTCAGGCGATTTAGAAACCAAAATAATTAACTTCAATCTTGATAGTTTCAGAGATTTAATATTGGCAATTTACCATATTTTCAATGGTCAGTTCGATTTACGCCATAATTCAGCAAAAAGCCCACACAGTGCACATTCTCCTAGACAACATTAAATTAATGCATTTAACTAAACCTTGGATACTCGAAAATTTGAGAAAAAGAAATTGATTTTTGAATGTCTTAATTATCGTCGTTAGTGTTTTTTATCGTTCAGTTGTTTGAAGTATTGTTAATTAATTTTTTGCGCGATAGTGCGTTTTATCGTACTTACAACAATTGATTGAAAGTTCAAGTTCCTACATTTCGGGGTTGTCCAGCCTAAATAACTAACCATCCATAGTAATTCTGCCCGACGGCAGGTCCTTCACTGCAATCATAGCATTTTCATGCTATGCTTGCAGCTTTACTAGGAATTGTAGGTGTGGTAGCTTCCCGTTGCTTTCCACACAGGTGAAGGATGATGATAATGATTAGGATGGTGATGATGGCCATATGATTTCGGGGGCCGTTTGGGCCTTAAAGTTTTTCTGACATTTGTCTTACAGGTGAGGAAAAACCCCGATAAAAACCTCACCCAGAAAAACTGCCCCGACCAGGGATCGAACCCGGGTCCGCTGCGTGACACGCTACCTCGAGACCACAGGGGTGGACTAAATAACTATACTGTAATAAAATAACTACACTTTAATATTGCTTATTACATACCCACGTGTGCCCTTTATGTATACTACATAAATGTATATACAAAAAATAACCAAAAGGTAGTGTTAATATTCATTATACGGAACAAATCACTGCATTTTAAATGAACTGAACTTTATTTGAAGCAATATAAAACAATAAATACGTACTTACCGCCATGTTATCACTAATTGGTCTCACGGCCTCCTGCAGTTTCAACTAATAAACATTGCCCACACTGTTAACCTTAGTCAGTTGTTTATAATGAACGTAAATATTTCCAACAAATATATTATTTCACTATTATTTGTTATTTTGAAAACACCATCGCGCAAAAAAAAATGTACAACGCACGTTTGTGATGTATTTTACAGAATTTTTGCCGATTCTGTAAAAACCATTTCCCAAACTCTCATCGTAATATACCATGTAGGGTACGAACCATGAAATGTAGTATACTAAATTATTCTCTGGGAAATTAAGAACCAGGTCGTGCCACTGTAAGGCCCGGCAGCGTGTAGAATATAAAAACTGTCTATAAGGTGAGAGATTGGACCAGGATAAAGAAGAAGTATTAACAACTTATATTATACCCGCTAATTTATGTAACGCCCGTTAACAAGACAATTTTTAACGAACAATGTTGTTGAATGTAAAAAAAAATCACAATTTAGACATTAAATTTCCAATTAATTCTTCAACGTTTTATTTCCATAAATAATAAAAAAAAAACTAAACTATTGTATGCGCCACCACATGTGACTTAATAACCCCCGGGCCAGAGGCATTCGGCTTAGTAAGTCTGTCGTCCTACAGCCGTAATCAACATAATATCCTAAGTTATGTTTTCAAATTATCTCCTATATAATTTACTTCCCTCAAATCATGGTTAATGCTTCATCCACTTATTCCACCTATGGGCGTTTCCAATTTGGTTTTTCTACAAGAAGTTACCATCCTCCTCTTTCATTCCCCATTCGTGCTATATTTTCTGTAATCTACGAAATTTGTATTGTAAGCCCATGTTTTCCCTTTCCAGAGATTTAGGCGCTCTCCCCCTGCAGGGAAGAATTTGAACCATCCTAATTTAGTTACACTTGTTTTCGTATAGATGTCATTTTGAGTGGTCCGTGGTCAGCGTTCCGCCACATACTGACATCTAGGAAACCAAGGTAGTACTAGGACGGGGAAATTCGGTAAATTTTGCTTAGAGGCCTTTTCATTCAGGCTTAAGGATTTTTTACGAGCCTGAAAATCTTCAGACTCGGGACCCACGGCTTAAAGTCCCTCCCGGTGGACTTGTTCCTTGGATTTTTCCGTCCTAAAAAATCCATCGACCACGGCCGGGTTTGAATCCGCGACCCTCGGGACCAGAGGCAAGGAGCATAACCACTAGTCCACCGCGGCCGATATCTACGAAATTTAATTGTTATTATATCTGGTTTCTTATAAAGTTCATACAGTTCGCTGTTATGATGTATTCTCCATTTACATGTCTATTCGTCTTGTCTTTGGTCCAAAAATTAATTCTAAGAAATTTAGAAATACTCGTATTGTTTCCTCCTTCCTTAAAGTAAGAGCCCATGTTTCGCATCCATATAATATAACTCTGAGAATAATATTTTTATATAGCCTATTTTCAGTGTAATGTTTTTTTTTTAGAGAAGTTGAGACAAGAGTCCCTATAATCTGCGTTTCCAGAATTGAGTCTATGTTTAATTTCTTTATGCACCTCATTCCTGTTTGTTATTATTGTTCCTAGGTAGGCCTATATGAATTCACCCACTTTTTTAAATATTCCCTCATTTGTTATCGACTGTCCATTTCCATTAAACAATGTATTTGTATGTTTTATTTGGTTTTATTGATATTTACTTCCAGCCCCAATTTTTTAGTGTTACTCAGTAGAGTGTGCGTGTTGGCTCTAGTATATTCTCTTATTGTGACTAATATCTTAACGGAATGATATCATACATTTGATTAGTACTGCCTCATTCTGTGTCACCGATAATTACTGTGTGGATCGGAAACGTGTGTGGTAGACGTTTGCTCGTGGGGGAGATTAACAAAAAACTGCTGGAGTAAAGTTCAGAAATAGAAATGTCTGCACAGGGATGTGAAACGATATGAAATATATAATTAGCACGCTAACGCTAAGCTGTGTGTGTGTGTGTGTGAGAGAGAGAGAGAGAGAGAGAGAGAGAGAGAGAGAGAGAGAGAGAGAGAGAGAGAGAGAGAGAGAGAGAGAGAGAGAGAGAGAATGTGAGGAAAGGAGAAGGGGGAGTTTTATGACTCACAACAAGATAATCGACTCCTATTGAATAAGTAAATTATTACTCATACAATACATTGTCTAGGTCGTGCACGCAGATGTACAGTTTCTCCAGGGGAACCAACGTAATGATTCAAAATAAAGTCAACTCTTATTTCCATTAAAATACAGTTAGCGTAAAAAGTGATTGTACAATTAAGAACTGTTTACTTTTTTATTCCATTACATTAACTCAATTATTGGTACTTTTTACATGAGACGCGCTACTCGGGCATTACAGTGTCACGATCTGTTTGGAGGCGGATTGAAAACTGTTGATCAGATAAATAACTTTACATTTCTGACTACAGGACGTGCTGGGTTTCCCCGAATGAGTGATCCGCTTTTATATAAACGGACAACCATCATAGCGAGGCGATAATATGGGCGTTACAAAATTTTGCTTTGCAGGCACCCCAACCTCAAAAGTGGGTTACAGTTCCGCTAATGCAAAAGATAATGCTAGAAATGTTCTAAGACAGCCTGATGGCACTAGATAAAACATGTTTTATTATATATATATATATATATATATATATATTTGTATGCCTTAATTTTTAACCAAAGTTTCGCCTGTGATCCGAGACAACACAACATTAAAACGTAACACATCACACACACACACACACACACACACACACACACACACACACACACACACACACACACACATACATTCACACTAAATATGGCGAATATGATAATAATGGTTATGATGACCAGATGATGTTCTGGGACCGTTTGGGCTTAAAGTTTCCTGCCATTTGTCTTACTGGTAAGTAACAACCCTTAAAAAAAACACCCAGGAAACTTGTCCCGACCGGTGATCGAACCCAGGCCAGTTATATATGAGGCAGCGACGCTGCCCCGAGACCACAGCGGTGGAAAATTTTGAACTAAAAGTCCAAAATATTGCTAATCGATAAACATAATTCGCATTATTTTTTGTGTGTTTCGTGACACGTTTAACATTGATATTTAAATTCAGTTACTCTGCCATGCTATAAGCCTTGAAAGTAAATATATAAGCCATTATTCTACTAATAAGTGTGTCCAGTGTCCTCCTACTTCCCTCCAGAACGTACACAGTATCAACCCCAGCAGATTAACTAGTACAGTTCTGGAGGAAATGAAACAACAGATGAAAGAACCTAAATTATTATTGGGTAACATAATAAATGCATGTCAGTATCAGCAATAACCAAATCGATTCCACAATTCATAATTAACTATGAGAATAAATAAATAGTTCAAATTACAATATTGCATGATCACCTTTACGCTCGCTGTATAAGTCGCGATTCTTGTGATCAGAGCTTCACGCTAAAGATAATGACGTTTCGGATTTGATTTCGGGTCAGAATGCAGGATTGTTTTCTTAAAGAGAATTATTATTCGGGTCGACCATGGGCTGGAATTCAGGTTAAATGTAGGTTTAAGAACTCCCCTGTAACTTCGTTATCATTTATCATAAGTAATGCCACGAGTGATTTCCAATTTATCTAGAGAATTTGGAAATCAAGAGTGGCATTTGTTAAGACTATTTAACGAATAAAATTAAGCTGTTTACTCACAAATCATTATTTAACTATAGTTACTTTAAAATATTTATATATTTAATGTAAACGGCGATGTTTGAAAACAAATGAGAAGCGACAGGTACGCTTCATCTGCTTCTTTTGTTTATCACTGCAACCAGATCATACTATTTATTGCCAAAGGAACGCAATATATAGAGAATGCTCTCTAGTGGAGAAAAAATGAAACACATCAAACTGTATATTAATTCATTTCTGATGTCATATGATGTAAATATGACAATTATATTTTTCTGGATTGTTACCTGGGAAAAAATATGTTTAAGAAAGTGCAAACAGTGGTTTCTTTTTGGTGGTATAATCAATTGCTACAAATGTTTTTATATTAACTCCCGCATGCGGCATGTGTTGACATTCATGCACTATATATACAATCTGGTAGCCGTATTTCTCATAGGCTCAGTCACTGCAAAATAATAGTCATAACCTGTTCAGAATATTAAAAAGGAGGAGCTTTCTTTAATATGGTAATTATAACACTGATAAATATTTCGTGAAAAACGACTCTGATTGGTTGTAAAACAGAAATCATTGAAACGTGATTGGCCATTGTGTCACATTTGGGGCATGAGTTAAATAGTCACATATATTATTATCGCCTCACTATAATGCTTGTCCAGCGGCTCGCTTTGTTTCCCCGTAGCTGTTATTCTACATCATTTAGGAAAAACCGGGTAAGTCTTCAAAGTGATTTTTTACAGGAGAGCAAAAACTAGTTCAATGACTTACATCAAAGAGTGCATACATCGAAAATTCAATGCTTAATAACAACCGTCACTATTCGCTTGACGACTTACCCGTTTTTACCGAACGTGCATCGGACCAAAAGCTATCGGGAGATGTTAATAACTCATTTTCGACCAAAAGTTGACTTACCCGGTTTTTCCTAACTGATGTTTATATATTTAAATACAAAAATGCCGACTGCCGGCACTATAATAACTCTGCATGTTAATCATTGTCGCGCGGCACCCGCTTTTATACATAAACGGACAACCATCATAGTGAGGCGATAATATCGGCATTACAAAATTGTACCTTGAAGGCACCCCAATCTCAAAAGTGGGTTATAATTCCGCGAATGCAAAATTCCGAAATGTTGTAAGACAGCCTGGTGGCACTGGATAAAACATGTTTTTATTTTATATATAGGCCTATATATATATATATATATATATATATATATATATATTTGGATGCCTTAATTGTAACCAAAGTTTCGTCTGTGAAATTTGATTTTAGGTGGAACACAATCACATCGTTATGATATGTAAAATCATTGTATTTTTAATAAAATCGAGTTTTTAGTGAATTCCGAGCTGAGGTTGTTGTCAGGTAAATAGTTTTAATACGATTTATAAATATTCAGTAACCCTACTCAGTACACATCGAACATTTATGTAGGCCTATATTATATCTGTCCACCGCTGTGGTCTCGAGGTAGCGTGCTGCCTTGTCACGCAGCGGCCCCGGGTTCGATCCCCGGTCGGGGCAGTTTTTCTGGGTGAGGTTTTTATCGGGGTTTATCCTCACCTGTAAGACAAATGCCAGGAAAACTTAAAGGCCCAAACGGTCCCCGAAATCTTATGGCCATCCATCATCATCCTTATTATCATCATCATCATCCTTCTCCGTTGTGGAAAGCAACGGGAAGCTACCACACCTACAAATCCTTAGTAAAGCTGCAAGCATAGCAAGAAAATGCTATGGTTGCAGTGAATGACCTGCCTTCGGACAGAATTACTATGGATGGATATTATATCTGTTGTTCCTGTTAACGCTCTAGAGACTGCAATTATTGTTTTTATCGGAATCAAACTCGGCATGTAGCAGGTCTAGTTCGTTATTAAGCAAAAACGAATCATATTGAAAATAGGGCTTAATCTGAATAAAAATTTAAAAATCGCTCTAGAGCCACAATTTCGACTTACCGTAAGATAATGATATAATACCAAGAAGGAATTGTAAAAAAAACGGTTTAGCAGCCCCGGCCACTGTAATTAGTTTTTTCTGAGCATTCATTTTATTATAAATGAACTGATTTACTTTATTGAGTGGGAAGTTGAAACAATTAACACCTTATTTGATTGAATGCTATTAATGTTTATGGGATTTATACTTTTTATTTCTTCTTTACGCCATAAACCTAAAATTTAATTAAAAAATACATATGTATATATATTTCGAAACGAAAATTGGACCATAAATTTGAATTGCTGAGGAATTCGCTAAATTTGAGGAGTTGTGCGTGATGCATTTTTTTAGTTGAAAACTGGATAAAAATGATACATATGCCAAACTAGACTTTCATCCAATTTTTATTTATTTTTTTTATTTTTGTGGTAGTATATCCGGATGGTGTATTTATATTGTTCATGGTGAAATAACCATGTTTAAATGAACCTGCGAGCTATACAGGCCGGCGGTAGTATTACTCCCAAATGGTAAACGTATGCCGAACAGATAAATGTCATAAGTTAGACTAAAAGTAGAGCAATGATCGTTCGTCTTAAAAAAAAAGTCAAGATATTAGGACATGAGTTCTACTGGGGTGAAAATTTCCGTGAAATAAGATAGTACAATATTCGGTTCTCTCGACAGGTGTTACTTGATGGATTCCATAACAAAGGTTGTTGAAAAATACAGGGAATTATTGGAAGCCATTAGCTCAGGATAGAGATGTAGGGAGAACTTACATAAAGTATGGTTATGAACTTGTTTAATGTTAGGATTTCATTAACAGAGTAAAAATTGACATTCTTGGTTTGTGTTGAAGTTGAGTGACTAGAGACTAAACCTTGCGGATGTTTGCGGTTAAAAAAAACCTTGGAATTAGGTGTAACTCTAGCATTAACGTAATCTCACTTTGTGATAAACATACAGCTGGCTTGTGAAATTAATTTCCTGCCTCAGTGATTTCATCAATGTATATGTTTGATTTCTTTCCTCATCGTAAGGCAAATGACAGGAAAGTTTCAGGTCCAAACGGTCCCTGAACATCATCTGGCCACCATTATCTTCATTATAATATTATATTGTATGAATGTGCATGTTAATGGTATGCTTTGTCTTAATATTGTGTTGTCTCGGAGGGGGTACTAACATTGAGCTGATAACTCGCTCGGGGGGGGGGGGAGTGCTCATGTCCTTCTTCTTTCTTTTGATCCCACAACAGACCCGGAGGCCCTTGGGGTAGTAGGAGGTTAAGGCTCCCACTTTTTCTAGACAATCGGCACTTTATGTCAGCCGGGCTGTCAGCCCTGCGTGACGGCCGCCTTTACCCCCAGAACAAGCGTCTGGTACTCATTTCCGTTAGAGGCTGAGTCGACCCCAGGGCCATGGTGCCGCCAGAGGGTTTGGGTCAGTTCAAAAATCCTGACCCCAACGGGACTTGAACCCTCGACCCTCCGGCTTGTAGCTCAGTGCCTTAACCACTACGCTACGGCGTGCCCCCGCTCCATGTCCTAGCGTGGTCAAATAAATATGTATGTGGTTGATAGTTAAAATCCCTCTCCCGTCAGGTCGTGCCATTTTAAGGCCCGCATTGTGTGACACGTATATGTAGGCTACCTATAATGTGAGAGGTTAAACTGCATTAATGGAATGGAAAATATATGCTTGATTTTCTAGTTTTTATATATATATATATATATATATATATTCCACCGCTGTGGTCTCGAGGTGGCGTGCTGCCTTGTCACGCAGCGGGGCCCGGGTTCGATCCCGGTCTGGGCAGTTTTTCTGGGTGAGGTTTTTATCGGTGTTTTTCCTCACCTGTAAGACAAATGTCAGGAAAACTTAAAGGCCCAAACGGTCCCCGAAATCATACGGCCATCGTCACCATCATCATCCTTATCATCCTTCACCGGTGTGGAAAGCAACGGGAAGCTACCACGCCTACAATTCCCTAGTAAAGCTGCAAGCATAGCATGAACATGCTATGATTGCAGTGAAGGACCTGCCCTCGGGCAGAATTACTATGGATGGATATATATATATATATATATATATATTATATATATATATATATGCGGAACATAGACTGTTATTTGAGGGAGGAGAAAAGATTACGAGTTTTTGAGAATAAAGTTCTTAGGAAATTGTTTGGACCAAAGAGAGATGAACAGACATGTGAACTACATAATCTTTATGGGAGACCAGTTGTAATAAGAACAGTTAAGTCTGATAAAGAGCGATGTGGAGGACATCTAGCACGAAGAGGAATAAAAAGAGGAGCATGGAAACTATTGTAGGAAAACCAGAGAGAAAGTCGCCAGATGGTAGGTCAAGAATGACATGGTAAAATAATATTAACCATAATTTGAGTAAGTTGGCACGCCGTGCCGTAATGGTTAAGGCACTACGCTACAAGCCGGAAGGTCGAGGGTTCGAGTTCCGGTGGGATCAGGATTTTTAAAATGACCTAAAACATCTGGCGGCATTATGGCCCTGGGGCCGACTCAGCCTCTAACGGAAATGAGTACCAGACGCTTGTCTGGGGTAAAGGCGGCCGTTACGCAAGGCTGACAACCCGGCTGACATCAAGCGCTGATTGTCCAGAAAAAAGTGGGAGCCTTAACCTCCTAGTACTCGAAGAGTCTCCTGAGACCTGTAGTGGCATCATTTTATCTTACTTTTAATATATTAGAGATGATTGAAAAACGTTTCTGAGGATGAGGATTTATAGCTTGATAGCGTATGTCCGGGCGGCCGTAACAGTGCGGATTTTATAGTGCCAGTTTGTTTGTTAAAGTGGTTACAATACAAAACTTTGTTATATATGTAAGATTGTAAAATAACGGCTCAATGAAAATATATAGGGTGTAATATGGGTATTAAATAATTTGATTAAAGTTGGAGAGCTCGTCTGAAATAAGTTTAACCATAAAGAAGCTAAGTTGACCTTACAAAATACAAGTTAACAAGAGCTATTATCCCCAGACTGTAAAGATTCTCACAATTAACTGTAATTGACACATCAAACATGCGGGCACCGGACAAAGCGACTGAAGTCTTTATAATATCCACATCCTTAACTGCTTATTGTCACTTGACAGTTATACAGGGTGGAAAAAAAAACTCTTTCAACAATCGCAGAGTGTTTTAATATAAGAATCCACTATCTACAGCTAGGTCATGTGATTTGAAGTATTACGAAGTGAAAATCTATAAAACAATGAGAGTTGTTATATTGACTATTTAACTCATGCCCCAAATGGGAGTCAATGACCAATCACATTTCAATGATTTTCGATTTACAACCAATCACAGTCATGTTTCACCTAGAATTTGCCAACTAAAGTTTATCATAATAAAGAAAGCACTTCCTTTTTAACATTCTGAATGGGGCATAGCATTATTTTACAGTGACCGACTACCTAAGAAATACGGCTACCAGATTGTATATATATATATATATATATATATATATATATATATATAGTGCATAAATGTTAATACATAGCGCATGCAGCAGTTAATATACAAACATTTGTAGCAATTGATTATACCACCAAAAAAATAAACCACTGTGCGAACACTTTCTTAAATGTATTTTGTCCCAGGTAATAATCCAGAAAAATATAATTGTCATATTTACATCATACGACATCAGAAATGAATTAATATACAGTTTGATGTGTTTCATTTTTTCTCCACTAGAGTGCATTCTTACAATATTGTGTTCCTTTGGCAATAAATAGTATGATCTGGTTGCAGTGACAAATAAAAGAAGCAAATTAAGCGTACAAATCGTTTCTCATTTGTTTTCAAACACCGCCGTTTACATTAAATATTTTAAAATAACTATAGTTAAATAATGATTTGTGAGTAAACAGCTTAATTTTATTCGTTAAATAGTCCTAACAAATGCCACTCTTGATTTTCAAATTCTCTAGATAAATTCACTCCTCACTGGAAATCACTCGTGGCATTACTTATGATCAAGAACATGGCTGTTCACATCAAATCGGTTACAAAGCAGAGAAACGGCTGAGATGGACTGCCAAGACCCCCGGCGGGTCATTTTGATCGTAAACTAAGTGTTGAAATCCGAGAAGAATTGAACGTCATAGTCATCACTGAAACTATAAACTTTTACCGAGATAACTCGTACCCGGATTCCCAGACAAAAACTACGTCAAAAAATGTTCCCCAACAGACCTAACAGAAGGAGAGATCTTGAAAGGCCGAAGAAGCGATGTAGAGACCAGTGAAATATTCCACAAAAAATATGGTATAATACATTATTTAGTTGCAAATAAAAATTTCTCGCGAAGTATGGAAGTGTAATTATTGGTTCCACAAAATAAGGTACAATACTTATATATCCACCGCTGTGGTCTCGAGGTAGCGTGCTGCCTTGTCACGCAACGAGCCCGGGTTCGATCCTCGGTCGGGGCAGTTTTTCTGGTTGAGGTTGTTATCGGGGTTTTTCCTCACGTGTAAGACAAATGTCAGGAAATCTTAAGGCCCAAACGGTCTCCAAAATCATATGGCCGTCATCATCATTATCATCATCATCCTTCATCGGTGTGGAAAGCAGCGGGAAACTACCATACCTACAATTCCCTAGTAAAGCTGCAAGCATAGCATGCAAATGCTATGATTGCAGTGAAGGACCTGCCGTCGGGCAGAATTACTATGGATGGATACTTATATACCGTGCCCCCGAAACATTCTGTGGTTACAACCTAATATATCGTATCAGCCAGTTGTTGGATCTATACGAAACTGGTGCCATTAGAAAAAGAAACTAAACAAATGTAGTACTTCTTGAAGGAGGCACGATGTGTGCTCCACGTGTCTCGCTGCAGATATTAAGGCGATATTCCCACACATACCACTCAGAGTCCGTAATATATATGGGGATAGATTCGGTGACGGTAGTCATAAGAAGTCGGAGCTCTTGCAGGTTTTTTGGTAATGGAGGTATAAATACAATATTATTTATGTGACCCCATAAAAAAGAGGTCACAGACAGTTAACTATGGAGACTTCGGAAAGTAGTAGGAAAATACATTATCTTGGTTCCCAGCGCGTCCAATCCATCTTCCTGCAAGTCGTTGATTTAAAACATTGCGTACATGAATATGTCATAACCCTCTAAATGCAGCATAATTAACATACACTTGAAAATTTAACACTCATACCATTTAACACAACTTCTTTGTTTCCAAAAATGCCTAAATGACAAGCGAAATAGCGGGAAAAGGGTGTTTTTTCTTGTTCTGCCTTCTGTTGTTTCTGTCAACATATATCCATGCCCTTCACTGCAATCATAGCATTTTCATGCTATGCTTGCAGCTTTGCTAGGGAATTGTAGGTGTGGTAGCTTCCCGTTGCTTTATATAATATATAGAAATTAATTTTTGTTTGTACTTTATGCGCGGCCATACAGTTGATCTGATTGTGATGGGGTTTTTTGCAAAATGTTCAGAGATTCCCGGGATGAACATGGGCTATAAGAGAGTTGAAATACTCAACTCCTGCACCCTTAAAAACAGCCTTTGTAATGAAAAACGCGAAAAAGTCCCTTTTTCTTACCCTTAAATGGCTTACCCTGCCTAAACCATAACAAATACACAAAATTATTGTACACGGAATTGAATATCTCAAAAAACTCTACAAAAAAAGTCCGCGACAGCATATGTTTATGTTTTATAGATAACACGATAGCAATTTTTGCTATTTGTGGAAAGAATTGTTAATGTTTGTGCCAAGCCTAGAATGGTGTAGTGAGCTGCATACTAGTCTGGAGAACTAGAGGTCCGCGGTTCGATTCCTGGTTCAAACATTAATTTTTTCTTTTCACAATATCATTATAATATAATATGATCCAGTATTGGAACTGTGTTAAAAAACAGTATTGGAAAATGAGGCTTTTTGCAAAATGTTCAGGATTTTTTCCGGGAAGATCATAGGTTATAAGAGAGTTTTAATGCTCGAGACCTTCACCCTTAAAAATTACCTTCTATGGTAAAAAAAAAAAAAACGTGAAAAAATGTCGCTTTTTGTAAACTTAAATGGCTTACGCTGCTTAAACCACAACAAATGCACACAATTATTGTACACAGAATTGAATATCTCAAAAAAGTCTACAGAAGAGTCCGCGACAGCATATGTTTATCTTTTAAGGATAACTCGTAATGACCATTTTTGTCTTTCATTTATGCCAAAAAGTACGGGATAAGTAGATTCCCAGGCAAGCATAGGATCGCACGGCGGGTATTCTTTTATGGATAACTCAAAATAACGAATTTTATCTTTCAGCCTTATTTATGCCAAGTACATCGGGATGCATAGATTTTCGAGCAACGCCTGGTAATCAGCACAGGGTATCTAAAAATAACAACGGTATAAACTTATATTTTTCTTTCTACTTATTCAACTAAATGCAAAAACACATAATTTTTTAGGTGTAGCAGCGCATGCCGGGTATTAGCTAGTCAGTTATAAATTCTTTTAGATTCTCTTTCTAATGACACCAGTTTTGTATACATCAAAAAACTGAATTCGACGCTATACCAGGTTGTAACTACGGAATTCTTTTGCGGAAAATTTGTACTTTTATTAGTAAAACAGTACAAGTGACGTCATAGAATGTAGTGTGGCGTAACAGCTGTTTACCATGCAACGTGATTCCATGAATTAGGTTTTGTCATCCTTCCTATTATTAATTTCATATTCAACATACACAGAAGAGAATAATGTTTCCATAATATTATCTCCAATTATTTTATAGCTGTAACAACCAATTAAAAGTCTTCCGTTTGTTCTGACGATTTTCAAATATAAACTGCACAGGGTTAATTCACTAACACAATTTTACGGAAAAACACCAGACACAATTTGAAATTCAATTATTTCATATTATCATTATACATACATATCAGTAATTGAAATGTCCTTAAAACATAACTTAAATATCAACAAGACAAACATTTACTTTGCTGGTAAAGACTATTTTAAATCTACTACACGTGCAGCCAACATTGCAAATCTTAATGTTTAGCAAGAAATGGCACTAATATAAATAATAACCTAATTATATATTTCTCTCTAAGAAGGATCGTATATTCGTGTATTCATAAATCTTCTCATAAGAACAAACTCAACAGTAAAACTGAGGCACAATCTCCTCGGATTTCGCCTCTTGCCGACGTAATGATAGGTTGAGGGATGAAATGAGATAAAGTCGTTATTATTATTGAATTTATACAAACACCCCGGCTGTCCAAACTTGTCACAACATCATAGGGGCAGATTATATGATATGGGATGAAAGGAAATGTCTGATATGGAGTTTTGCAGGTGAAAACGGGAGAAACACCGAGAAAAATATGACCTGGCTTCAATTCATCCATATGGACTCTACATTTAATGACCGAAACGCGAATTCGGGGATCCAGAGGTGTAGAACGATTTTCGTGATCACACAAGGGTATGGAGAACCACCCCGAATGAGTGATCAGCCTAATATCTGGGCCACCGCTGACACAACACGACATTTATACGAAACACGCTGATCACACCACACATTCACACTAAACATGGCGAATATGATAATAATGGACAGATACAGTTCGGGGGTTGTTTCGGCTTAAAGTTTCCTGAAACTTGTCTTAAAGATGAAGAATAACTAAAAAAAAATCACCCAGAAAAAAAACTTATCCCAATCGGGATCGAACCCGGACCCGCTGCGTATGAGGGAGCGATACACCCCGAAATTACATCAGTGATCAAAATTAATAATAATAATAATAATAATAATAATAATAATAATAATAATAATAATAATAATAATCTATAACTACAACATGGAAATTTCAACAGAAAAATCTAAAGTCATGGCTTTCCTAGGATAAGAGCCAGTTCGAAGTAAAATTATTATTAATAATAAAATATTAGAACAAACAAATACATTTAATTATCTCGGATTCCAAGTTACATACGAAGAGGAAACATACTTTAGTCAAAAAATTCTAAAATTTAAGAGAGTAAGAGGATTTATAAATAATATTTACAAGCTAAACATAAAACAGCAACACATACGAACTAGAGTTTATAAAATACTAGCCAGACCCATATTATGTTACGGCAGTGAGGCCTGGACAATTCGCAGTGTAGATGAACAAAGACTAACTGCCGCAGAAATGAAATTTATGAGACGTACTGCAGGTCACTCAAGAACAGACTATAAAAGGAATTCTGAGATTCTCAAAGAATTACAAACAGGATCAATCATATGTACAAAAATATAGAAACAACTGGAAATATCACGTAAGAAGAATGAGCAGAACAAGAATACTGCGTCAAATCTTAAATTACCAGCCACCAGGCAAGAGATCTTTGGGCAGACCCTTCAAACGTTGATTGAGACCGTAACAGAACCCTAGGTCTATCACATGAAAGGAAGAAGAATAATAATCTATACGAATTTGACATTTTTGCCATATTATCTGTGGCTGGGTACCAAGTTCTAAGTTCAATTATAAATGTAGGTGTAATCATTGAATTGCACAGCGCTTTATGATAAGATAAATTTAATGGATTTGACATGAGTTATAAAATAACGGATGATAAAGTAGTTGTCAAAATATTCTGATATGCTATCTTAATGATTTTTGAAGCTCATTATCAACTAATAATTAAAAACGTTCGTCACACAGGAACTGCATTAACTATACAAATTGCTCAGCAAGTCGAATTTTTGGTCCGACTTTGATGCATGCTTTATGGAATACATATATTTTTGTTAATTAAATTATATGTATCTAGTTTCATTCCGAGAACACGAACATGGTGGCTACTAGAACGACTTTTAAATTAAGGATTTTAAATAAACACCCACTCATCAGATTTCACTTATTTTTATATAATACCTTTTTCTTTTTATTTCAATTATATAAATCGAGTTTCGTTAAAGAATTGTTGCAGATAAGAACGCTTTTATATTCTCCCTTACGTTAAAACACACAATTGTTCAATTTTGCTGATATCAATTGATTGCTATATGCCGAATTTGGTTACGAGACAAACAAAATTTTGGCCGCTGGACCCATATATATAAAAAATAGATGCTTGGACGAGGTTTGAACCCGGACTTCTGGATTTATATTCCAGTGCGCTACCATTTACGCTACCAAGCAAATCTAGTACAGACATTTATTTTTCTTTGTATATATTCCCTATTACGAGAGGTAGAGGGGTCTCCACTGCCATCTAGTAGCTCCTATAATAAGTAGAGACTATTTAACTCATGCCCCAAATGGGACTCAATGGCCAATCACGTTTCAATGATTTCTGTTTTACAACCAATCAGAGTAGTGTTTCACGAAATATTTATCAGTGTTATAATTACCATATTAAAGAAAGCTCCTCCTTTTTAATATTCTGAACAGGTCTGACCATTATTTTGCAGTGACTGAGCCCGTAAGAAATACGGCTACCAGATTGTGTATATAGTGCATGAATGTCAACACATACCGCATGTGGGAGTTAATATAAAATCATTTGTAGCAATTGATTATACAACCAAAAAAAGAAACCACTGTTTGCACTTTCTTAAATATATTTTTTCCCAGGTAACAATCCAGAAAAATAGGGGTAAAGGCGGCCGTCACGCAGGGCTGACAACCCGGCTGACATAAAGTGCCGATTGTCTAGAAAAAGTGGGAGCCTTAACCTCCTACTACCCCAGGGGCCTCCGGGCCTGTTGTGGGATCACTTTACATCATACGACATCGGAAATGAATTAATTTACAGTTTGATGTGTATAATTTTTTTTCCACTAGAGAGCATTTTTACAATATTGCGTTCCTTTGGCAATAAATAGTATGATCTGGTTACAGTGATAAACAAAAGAAGCAGATGAAGCGTACCTATCGCTTCTCATTTGTTTTCAAACATCGCCGTTTACATTAAATATATAAATATTTTAAAATAACTATAGTTAAATAATGATTTGTGAGTAAACAGCTTAATTTTATTCGTTAAATAGTCCTAACAAATGCCACTCTTGATTTCCAAATTATTTAGATAAATTCACTCCTCACTTCGAGAGTCGTGAATTTATCGATAATTTGGAAATCACTCGTGGCATTACTTATGAATATTTTACTTTATAGCAGTGACGCTTCTTTATTTCGATGTTATAAGTAATAATTTTTAATAATCCCATCCAAGCACTTTTTTTCTTATATTATATTAAGCTTGCATTGCTCAATGTAAAAAAAAATATAAAAAAAACACACACACACGCACACGCGCACACGCGCACGCACGCACCCCCCCCACACACACATACATATATATATATATATATAGCTACATTCCTTCGAAATTCGTTAATACCAATGATGTAGACATACGTTTGATGAAAAAGAGCATTTTAAGAGTGTTTAAAATCCCTATTTTATTCAATCGGATTTTTGAGCTTGAAATCATCATTTTAAATTGTAGTTTTACACATGGTCCCAGTTCACCGATGCCAGATCTCTGTTTAATTGCAGACACCTTTGTAATTTTACCAGACTAACTAACCACTGACACTGTCGAACCCATGGCCGCGCGGGCATAATATATCCGTACATCTTTATTCTGAGCCAATGTTTTCCTAACATCCCATGTATAATCTACTTCTTTAAAATGGTTAATGTTATTCTCCCACTTCGTTCTTGGAATACCTACTGGGCGCTTTCCCTCTGATTTACCTAGATGGAGTTTCTATGCACTTCTTTCGTTCCCCATTCGTGCCACATGTCCTACTCATCGCAGTCTACGAAACTTAACTGTTCTTATTACATCTGGTTTCCCGTAAAGATCATATAGCTTACTGTTATTTTGTCTTCACCTGTCTATCACTCTTTGTTCCAAAATTTTTCCTAAGAACTTTATTCTCAAATACTTTCTTTTCTCCTCCCTTAACGTGAGAGTCCATGTTTCGCATCCATAGAGGTCTAATATAATTGGAAGAATAACAGTTTTATATATTTCCAGTTTAAGTGATTTATCAGAATGTTTGATAATTATAACATATGACAATCTCACTTTAGGATTAATAAATTCTACAGTTAACTCACTTTAGTTTTTATAATTTTTTAATTTTATAATTACAAAAAAAATAAACGTTAAAATTAAATTTTTTAATTGTTATAAGTATTTTGCTGTTAATTTTAAGAGTTAAGATAGAATTTTTGTAACCTATTTATGGTTTTTAAACTACCTTACTGGAACATTTGAACCCGGAGGTCGATGCCACATGTACATGAGCTCTCCTTAGATCCCTAACCTGAGCTAATGTCTTCCAAACAATCCCTGTATAATTCATCTATTTCAAATAATGGTAAATTATATTCTACCATGCTTTTCTTGACCAACCCAGCGCTTTCCCTTTGGTGTTTCTACAGGCCTATTTTAATCAACTTTTTAATGGCAGACTAGTTCAGCGGCATACAAGATTAAAACTTTATAATATTATACCACAGTTCTGTCAGTAGGAGGGCGGTGGTACCCACTCAGCATCGTGAAGATTTTGGGTAGCTACAATACATAGCTGTTCCTGGTTGAGAAAATCAGCTATAACGACTGAGCGACCCGACATGCTGGCCACATGTCACCCCTATACTGGGGAGATGGTTATCCACATCTGTAATTAACTCATGTGGATGTAGCAGCTACTGGTAGTTTATGGGGCTTATAGGCCTGTCGCGGTATGGAATTAAAAAGAAATATCACAAGGAATTTTAGTACGTCTCTGTGGGTCGGACACTAACAAAAATAGAATAAGAACCAATGGAAGGAGATTAATGAGAAAAACACCACGGAATTCTTCTTAAGACAACAAGTGAAATGCTGATGTTTTGGCAGAACAAGGAGTCAGTCCTGTATCTGAATTCCTACATGAATTTAGATTAAAATGAAGAAACCATGTTTACAGAATGACTTATGTTAGATGGCGTACACTAGCTGTGTGATGATGATGATGATATAGCCTATTTTGGTGCCTAAATATACATATTTTCGAGCTCTAATGATAATAATGATGGTGATTACATGACTACTGATATAAATACTATTCCATAAAAGGAAATAAGTGCCATTATGCTCTTAGTGATGTAAAAAACAAAGAAGTTGAAGTGATATTTGCTGACGAAACATGGTGATTTAGAAGAAAAGATGAAATTATCAAAAACTTGGAAATAATAATTCTTAGGAGAATATTTTATTAATGAGAATAATATTTGGAGAATAATACCAGATGTAGAAGTTCAAGAAGCATAATATGGTAAACCAATAATTATAGCAGAAATTGCTTACTTATTGGCATTACGGCACTTTGAGTCTAGCCATAGCCTCTCCTTTGTTAGGATTTTCCAGATCATACTAATTTAGTTCCGCATATTTCCGTACAGAATGTCATGGGTGGCATGAGGTCGGTTTACCGACCCAATGAGACATCTAGCAGGCAACTAAGGTATCCTTGGATGATGCAAGTCTATAAATTTTGCTTAGACACCTAATTTTTCACATTTCAGGTTCTTTTACGAGCCTGAAAATCTTAAAAAATCGTGACCTACGGCTTAAATTCCCTCTCGAAGGACTTGTTCCTTAGATTTTTACATTCTACTGACTTTGGCCGGGATTGAACCCGCGACCCTCGGGACTAGAGACAAGGAACATAACCAATAGACCTCCGAGGCGAGTATAGCAGAAATTAAAAACAAAATAATTTCCAGGTTGGATACATTAGAACAAAATATAACATGAAAATCTCAATAAACAAAACCAAATCAATGGCAATATCCAAGGACCCACGCTGTGGCGCACCGTGTTAAATTAAAAATAGAAGGGAAAAGTATAGAACAGGTCATGGAATTCAAATATTTAGGAATATAAATTAATAGCAACTTACTTTTCGCCGATGATTTAGTCTTACTACACCATGATGAAGATCTGTTACAATTGGCTGCTTACAAACTAAATGCAATATGTTACGATTATAATTTTAAAAATTTCAATAAGTAAAACAAAAGTAATGGTATTTTGTGGAAGAAATGCTCTGCGTGCAAAAATAGTAATTAGAGATGAAATTATTGAACAAGTATCCCACTTTAAATATTTAGGATATGACATCAGCTATGGGCATGATAAAGATATTGAACACAAAACACATCAGTTTCAAGCTATTTGTGGTACAATAAATAGAACATCGAATAATAAAGCTCATAAACAAACAAAATTAAAATTTAATAAAAAAAATGGCTGTCCCTGTCCTTTTGTATGGGAGTGAATCTTGGATTACCACTACCAAACAAGAAAGTAAAATTCCAAGCAGCCGAAATGAAATTTTTAAGAAGAGTAAAATGCTGCACTAGAATGGACCAGATAAGAAACGAGGATATCCGTGAAGAACTGCAGATCTACTCCATAAAAAAAAGATATTTAACAACAAAATACAGTGGAAAGAACATGTAGAAAGAATGGAAGAAAGTAGATTACCAAATAAAATCTTCCATTATTTTCCAAGAGGAAGAAGAGATGTCGGACGTCCTCGGAAGAGATGGTCTTAGATCTATTAGTGAAGACGGAACGGGCAACTCTTGCCTAAACCAGGAAGTGAAGAAGAAGAAGAAAAATTAATAGCAGCAACAGAATAACATATGAAATTCTCCATGAAGCAAATAATGCAATATATATATATATATATATATATATATATATATATATATATATATATATATTTAAACAATACGTTTGGAAAAATAAAAAAAAAATTAAGCATGGAAACAAAAGTAAGAATTTAAAAAAAACCTGTCATAAGATCAGTTCTAATATGTTGTTGGGAATGCCGAACAGAAACTCAAAAAACAAAACAAATTAATGAAACAATAGAAATGAAAGTTTTAAGAAAAAATCATAAGCAAATCGCTGAGATAGAAAATTCGCAGCTCTGTTATTAGAGAAGAATATGAAATTGAATCTATAAACCTTTGGATAAATAATAGAAGACTAAATTGGAACGATCACATAGATAGAATGGAGAGCAGTAGATTAGTGAAGAAGAAAGTACTTGACCGGATACCTCAGCAGAAGAGGCCTTTAGGAAGACCACAACTACGAAGGAAGGATGTCACCATTTCCCGGATCTGAAGTGAATGGATACGCAATAAGCTGCCAGGTTTCATGCGTAGAGAAAGAAGAAGGGATATTATAGTCAGAAAAATAGAATACTCAGAAAAAATTTCAACGGCAAGGTAGTTAGTAAAATGAAAGACAGGGAGACCAAGATTTCAACAGTTGGATGATGACTTGAGAAGAATGAATGTCAGGAAATAGATACTTATGGCTTTGGAATGGGAAGAGTGGAATGCCATTGTAAGAGAAGCCAGAGTATGCAGGGAGTTTCTGAAGTCAATATCCATTTCCATGAAAACTCACTTTTTTTTTTTTTTTGCATACACTGTTAGCTTAGTGCAACACGTTTAGCACAGAAGAAAGGGTTCCCATTATTTGTACATGACGGGTACGCGGGATGTCATATGAAAACGCCTGAGCTGAATTTACCCATAAATTCCATAAACCAACTCCAACAAAGACACACATTCGTATGTTTGTAAATAAATTTAAGCATACCGGCAGAGTGTGTGATGAGTAGAGTCCGGATGTTAGGCACTTAAAAAGTTCAAAATAGGCAGGCAAAAGGACACTAAAAATCATTAATATAGGCACTAAAAATCAAAATAGGCTCTTACGAAAAATGGACAACATAAAATTTTACAGCCTTTCGTAAAGGCTATTAATAGCAAACGAAGATATATCAGAGATGATTTTGGAACTTGTTTTGCCTTTTTACAAAGAGCATACTTATATTTTGCAGTGTGTATGTGCTGCGAAACATGGCACTTTCTCACGCAATTCACTGAAATTTTACACACTTTGCAAAACAATGTCACTTGAGAATATTTCCGCACCAATTTTTTTCATGAAATTGGTCAGTTTGTCTTTTACTCTTTTACTCTTGTCCGTTCTTTAGGCATCATGAAACAACTATTCTAAAGTTGGTCGCACAACTTTGTCATTGAAGCACCTGTCTATGAACGAGGACAGACTGAATTCAGTGTTATCAACATCAAAAATAATATTGCCAGTCAATTAAAGGTTTTCTATGCAATGGTATGTGTCATGAAGTTTGTCCATTTCAATTAATTTAATTGAAATGCTAAGTTAATTTTGAAAAAAATGGCAAATAAGCATTTATAGGCATTGTAAGCTGAAATAGGCATTTATAGGCAAAATTAACTTCATGGAAAACAACTCTAGGGTCGCCGGTATGAATTTATATGAAGTCACTTTGACAATAGGTATAATAAATAACTATAGGCATTTTCCTAACATCCGGTCTCTAGTGATGAAGCACGACATGGACGACCACGCGTACCAGCAGAAACAGTGCAGCAGGTTCAAATTGCCAGTGATAGTCCGAACGCATCAAGTTGACGCCTCAATAGGGAGTTGAATGTCCCTGGCAACACAGTGTCCAAAATTCTACGTTTCACTCTATAAAAACGCCCTTATCACGTCTGCTTGATTTACGGAATCGTATCACAGAAGCAGCAGGCATTTTGACAGTTTTAGTATTAAGGTCTACATTTCGTTTCACAGCTGAAAGATAATGTATGTGTTATCACCTAGAGTATGTGTAAAACTTTATAATAACATTGGTTTCTCAATCATTGCCTTCCTTCATTTAATTGGATAGTGACTTTATAGACGTCCTGTATAATGGACTGTAACGTCATAGGGAATAGTGGTGATAATGCAACTTTTTAGAAGATGAGCAAAGTTTGGAGAACGACAGAAATTATTTGAAAAGGCGACAATGATGTTCCAAATTCTTAGAGAAAAGAACGCATGACTGAATAAATTAATTTTTATTATCCGTACATGACTGACGTGTAAACAGATGATAATTGTGAACACTGGCATTAACTTTCACCTTTTTGGCTGATAAAGTGCAATTAGGAACTGAAAAACGTATGGCAAATCCTCAATAAGAAGACAAAAAAACTACGTATTAGGAAATAAATTACAACATCGAGTAAATTCTTAGTTTTTCAGATATATCTGCTATGACGAAAATGGCAGCACTGTCGGGTTTGTCATCATATACGCGAAAATTTTGTTGCGACATGTCTTGTTAACTTCTTCAACGTACCACGCATTTCTATGGCAATTTATTGACATTTTCTCAGAAGAAAGCTAACTCTTAGAATTGTTCTCACAAGAAATATTCAACATATTCGTGTGCATTTTAACGTAATATCAGCCGATTTTTTCGGAATCAAACTCGGAATATAACAATCAATTAAAACATAAGGTAAAGGTCGTTAACAGTTAAAATTGGATCTTTAGAAGTGGGGGTTAACGTGAAGCTAAAATTTATAAATCACTTCAGGCAGCAGTTTTATATCTTTCGCAACGAAACATAGATTCATGATGTGTTTCGTTGAGGTGTATTCAAAATTAAAATTTTGTCGGTAGAGTTATGTTCCACTTTATATATTCATACAGAATTACAACAGAAGAGTCATGAAATATGAATAATCGTGAGAAAGTTTCTTTCCAACTGATATTTAATATTGTATAATAATATCAGGGTTGGAGATAATATTTCTCTGGGAATATTTAACTGAAACTAAAATGCAAGCGTGCATGTGAATGTGAAAGTGGCCTCCAGTTACTTATTTTCAAAGAAATGGGACATATTGAATATTAATGAACCCAGTTTAACTTGACGTAAGTGTTAATACATGTTTACCAAATAATTATAGATATACCTTCACTTTTCAAATTAATGTTCGTCACGCAATGATTGCGTGAAGTAAACCAATTCCTCAGCAAGACGAATTTATGGTCTGATTTTGCTGGTTATGTAATATATCTTTATTTTGTTAATTAAATATTATGCAATTTAAAAAAAAGAGCTGTTAATACGACGTTAAAATCACGGCTCTCAGCTATTTCACTGATATTTGGATAATATATTTCTTATTTGCTTTTAATGTCATATTCAGAGATTCGTTGTGAAACTTCGAATATTGCAGTCGCTAGAACGAATTTCAATTTTTAGTTTTAATTGAACCCCCACTCATAATGATTTGACCTTCCTGGTTAATGAATTCGTTCTTACTTTTTAAATTGATTGCTATATGTCGAGTTTAGTTTAAAGAGAAACATAATAAATGGTGTTGGAGCGTTGAAAGGTGCAAAATATTAAAGTTGGTTAGGTTTTATATTATATTGTATAATCCGGATTTTTCGGTTTTTTCTCAGGGTTCTCCAGTTTCTCGAATTTCGTGCCACCAATACTGTACATACCGCTGGTCTCGTGATAGCGTGCTGCCATGCATGCCGCGCAGCGTGCCCGGGTTCGATTGCCAGTCGGGACAAGCTTTTAGGGTGAGGTTTTTTTCGGGATTTTTCCTCACCAGTAATACAAATGTCAGGAAGCTTTAAGGCCCAAACGGTCCCCAAACATTATCTGGTCATCATAATTCCCTGGCGTGGAAAGCAACGGGAAGCTACCACTAGTCCAGTCATATTAGGGGTTTCACCTCGAAATGAGAGATAATAAGCTGAAAACTCGTATAGACCTTCATTTTGGCATTATAAAAGTTGTCTCAGAAGTCTCATAAAATCTCGAGTCCCCGTCTTAAGATATGAAAGGTCAAAGGTCAAAATATCGATTTTTCGCTAATATCTCGTTTCCTATGGCTTTAATGCCATTTTTATTCATTATAAATATTGTAGAGAATAAATTTCCCTACAACTTTTTGTTTAAAACATTTTTTTATACATCAAACCGTTTTTGAGGTAGAGGGCGGTGAACGCGCAGCGCTTAGCTATCTACAGCATAATGCAAGGTCAACCGTTAGTCGCGTTATATAATACGCCGTATAAAGTCTATAAACCTTAAAAAATATATGGTCATAAACAGTTTGCATTTTTTATTAATTACTAGCTAATACCCGGCGAGCGCTGCTACTCCTAAATAATTGTTAATGTGTTTTTACCACCAGCCGAGCGCTGTTATGCTTGCCCGGGAATCTGCTTATCCCAATCTTCTTGGCATCAATGAAAGACAAAAATGGTTATTGTGTGTTATCCATAGAAGATAATCATATACTGTCGCGGACTTTTTGTAGAGTTTTTTGAGGTATTCGATTCTGTACACATTAATTTGGTGTATTTGTTATGGTTTAGGCAGCGTAAGTCATTTCAGGATCAAAATAGGGACTTTATTTCATGTTTTTCACTACAAAGGGTGATTTTTAGGGGTGATGGGGTTGAGTATTACAGCTCTCTTATATCCTATGTTCATTCTTGGAATCTCCTGAACATTTTTCAAAAAACCCCATCTCAATCGAATGAACGGCATGGCAGAGCACGCTTGACCGGGAATCTACTTATCCCGATCTCTTTGGCATCAATTATTGACAAAAATGTGAGTTATCCGTAAAAGATAAAGATATGCTGTCGCGGACTTTTTTGTAGAGGTTTTTGAGATGTTCAGTTCTGTGTACATTAATTTGATGTATTTGTTATGGTTTAGGCAGCATAAGGCATTTAAGCGTCAAAATAGGGACTTTATTTCACGTTTTTCACTACAAAGGGTGATTTTTAGGGGTGATGGGGTTGAGTATTACAGCTCTCTTATATCCTATGTTCATTCTTGGAATCTCCTGAACATTTTTCAAAAAACCCCATCTCAATCGAATGAACGGCATGGCAGAGCACGCTTGACCGGGAATCTACTTATCCCGATCTCTTTGGCATCAATTATTGACAAAAATGTGAGTTATCCGTAAAAGATAAAGATATGCTGTCGCGGACTTTTTTGTAGAGGTTTTTGAGATGTTCAGTTCTGTGTACATTAATTTGATGTATTTGTTATGGTTTAGGCAGCATAAGGCATTTAAGCGTCAAAATAGGGACTTTATTTCACGTTTTTCACTACAAAGGGTGATTTTAGGGGTGAAGGGGTTGAATATCACACCTCTCTTATAGCCTATGTTCATTCCGGGAATCTTCTGAACATTTTGCAAAAAACCGCATCATAATCGGATCAACGGTATGGCCGCGCATAAAGTTCGAACAAACAGACAAACAAACATTCATTTTTATATATTAGATTAATGAACAATATTACTTAATGCAATGTAATAATTAATAAAAATGCAAATTGTTTATAACTATATACTTTCTTAAGGTATATAGACTTTTTACGGCATATTATATAACGCGACTAACGGTTGACCTTGCATTATGCTGTAGATAGCTAAGCGCTGCGCGTTCATCGCCCTCTATCCCAAAAACGGTTTGATGTATAAAAAAACGTTTTAAACAAATGTTGTAGAGGATTTTATTCTCTACAATATTTATAATGATTATAAATAGCATTAAAGCCATAGAAAACGAGATATTTGCAAAAAAAAAAACAGATTTTTTTACCTTTGACCTTGAATATATTAAGGCGCGGACACGAGATTTTATGAGACTTTTGAGACAACTTTTAGAATTCCAAAATTACGGTTTATGCGAGTTTTCAGCTTATTACCTCTCATTCCGAGGTTGACCCTTATTTTTTTACCTTTATGACTGGACTAAACTATAATTCCCTAGTAAAGCTGCAAAGCATATCATGAATATGCTATGATTGCAATGAAAGACCTGCCCTTGGGCAGAACACTATAAATAAATAAATAAAAATACTCTCCGTTACCCATTCCCTCCCCTTTATGTCATTTCATTTTTAATTCCATTCATTTCACATCACCCTTCACCTCATCTCTTGTTAGGAAACATAGTTTGGTTGGTAATGCACAAGTGTTAACATCCATGATTGCTAGAATTCCATGGGAGGACCACCAGGGTTCCCTATCATGTCTCCGAGCCTGAGAAATTAAGAAGTACCGGAGGGATCAACGTAAGGATTGTAGTCCCTCCTCGAGATCATAGGTTCAACCCAAAATGGCGATATGGGTCATGATAGAAGAACTTGATGTGATGAACCCGGAAGACCACCTGCAACTCACATAACATGGTAGAGTAGACTACATTCCATTTAACCATAATATACTGAAATAGCGCAATATATCTTCCAAGTCGCGCTCCTAATAAAGAACTATAGAACCACAATATTGACACTAGGTCACAAGATAGCAGTCTGCTAACAATTCCTCTTCATGGCACTTCCTCCTATTCTACTTCCTTCACAGTAGCCTCTGCCCGCTCCTGGAATCTCCTTCCTCAAGATATCAGGGGTTGCCGCACACTTGGCACCTTAAAGTCACGCTTATACAGTTACCTGTTGTCTAATAATTAATGTTTCTCTATTTATTTAATTTTATACTATGTCATTAATCTTTCCCTCGTTTTTTATATATCTTGTACATATTATATATTTAATTCGTTAAATTTAGAGTAAATCAAAATACATTATAAATATTAATTGTATTGTATTCATAACTTGTAATCGTTTATATATATATATATATATATATATATATATATATTGTAATTTAGATGTAAGACTATTTTTTTTGTATTTTTTTAAAACCTGGTTGAGTGGTAGACAAGGCCTTAAGGCCTTAACTCTTCCAGGTAAAATAAAGCTATTATTATTATTGTTATTGTTATTATTATTATTATTATTATTATTATTATTATTATTATCATTATTATTATTATCATTATTATTATTATTATCATTATTATTATATGGGGCACGCCGTAGCGTAGTGGTTAAGGCACTGAGCTACAAAGGTCGAGGGTTCAAGTCCCGGTGGGTTAGGATTTTATAACTGACCCAAACCTTCTGGCGGCACTATGGCCCTGGGGTCGACTCAGCCTCTAACGGAAATGAGTACCAGACGCTTGTTCTGAGGGTAAAGGCGGCCGTCACGCAGGGCTGACAATCCGGCTGACATCAAGTGCCGATTGTCCAGAAATAGTGGGAGCCTTAACCTCCTACTACCCCAAGGGCCTCCTGAAGCCTGTAGTGGGATTACTTTACTTTTACTTTACTTTATTATTATTATTATTATTATTATTATTATTATTAAACTATAGAGGGTAATAAAATATGCAGTGAGCTTAATTTTAATCTGTTTTTGAGTCAGGCAGTTCCTTGATACAAGAGGGGATGGAATTCCAGAAGCACGTAGCTGAAACAAAGTACAATGATAAACAGACAGATGTTTGAATTTTAGGTACACCTAGAGTTGTCCCTAGTTCGTGTGTTAATTCTCAGAATTGTATCTCAATTCTAAAGACGAATGTTTATTATTAATGAGAAATTTCCTCAATACAGAGGTTTGTCTCCTGTCGAACAACATCAAAATATAAAATGGGTTACAAGTCCACCGCTGTGGTCTCGGGGTAGCGTGCTGTCTTGTCACGCAGCGGGCCCGGGTTCGATCCCCGGTCGGGACAGTTTTTCTGGGTGAGGTCTTTATCGGGGGTTTTCCTCACCTGTATGACAAATGTCAGGAAAACTTTTAAGACCCAAACGGTCCCCGAAATCATATGGCCATAGCAATCATCATCATTCATATTCATCTTAGGTTAAGCTTAGGATTAGGGACTCTCCTGGCGCACCATTATCATCATCATCATCATCATCATCATCACTCATCATATCATCGGGGCAAAGTAACCCCACCTTCCAGGCGCCCCAACCTCAGAAGTGGGTTACAAGTTCGCCATGCCAGGAGAGAAACCAGGAATGTCGAAAGACAAACCTGGGGCATTTGAAAAAAAAATATTGACATATAAGTTAGATATTACTTTTCAGAACTCTACATGTTTATGTACTACGTTGTTATGATGTTACGCCATTTGCCTCTATCTTGTACATCATCCTCCACTACACCAAATCTTTCCATTGGCAAGTGCACATTCTCTATCCAGGTAGTAGCAGGTCGTCCTCATCCTCTTTTCCTCTTAACTTCCCATTCTTGTACAATCCATATTATTCTTCCTTCTCCCATTCCATGTACATGTCCGTATCATTGTAATGGTTTTCTTTCAATTGTGACGACACTTTCATCTTCCACTTCTATAAGGTGTCGTATTTCTGTTTCATATTTTATCTTTCCTGAATATTCTAGAAGTCTGTTTCCAATGCATTCAATGAAAAGAATCGTATATACTCAACCTAGGATTTAAGGAGAGATCAGGGCTTGCTTGGTTTAGGCTAGGGGCATGGAAATTTCTAAAAATTAGCGACGATCACGATACGCGAATATGTCCAATGTGCGGGAACTTTGAAGATGAGATACATATATTAGGAAAATGTAATGATTTAGAATATTGGAGACGTCAGTTATTACCGGAAAGATTTCTAAATTCAAATCGGGAAAGATTGGCATGCTACGAGTTATTGGTAAATCCAGAAAATTGGATATAAACCTCGGTAAATTTCTGGACAAAACGCGAAAAATAAGGACAACACTCATTCATGAAGAAATATATGTTATCAAAATGCAATACCATTAATTATTAACAATTATATATAAATTAATTAGTGTATAATGCTGTTGTGTTATTATTTAATTGTAATATTAATGTGTTTTCTTTATGTAATTGTAATGTTAATGTTTTTTTTAGTGTATAATGCTATTGTGTTATTACTTAATTGTAATATTATTGTGTTTTCTTTATGTAATTGTAATGTTAATGTTTTTTAGTGTATAATGCTATTGTGTTATTATTTAATTGTAATATTATTATTGTGTTTTCTTTATGTAATTGTAATGTTATTGCTATTGTGTTATTACTTAATTGTAATATTATTGTGTTTTCTTTATGTAATTGTAATGTTAATGTTTTTAGTGTATAATGCTATTGTGTTATTATTTAATTGTAATATTTTTATTGTGTTTTCTTTATGTAATTGTAATGTTATTGCTGTTTTTGTTTATTTTTCTTTACACTAGTACCAATTATTACTTTATTGTAACGGACTGTCAACAGCACGTACGGCTTACTGCCCGTGCGACCCATATTTGTAAATAATATTGTAAATATCTTACTTTTTGTCTAATAAAGTCCTACTACTACTTATTAACATGTTTTCTGTTTAACGTCTATATCCCTGTTCTTAGTATGAATAGGTATTAAAATTACATCGAAATAAACAAATAAATATTTATTTTTGCGCGATAGTGCGTTTTGTCATACTTACAGCAATGACGAACATAATTGAAAGTTCAACTTCCCACATTTTGGGTTGCCAACCTAAATGACTATACTGTAATAAAATAACTATACTTTAATATTACATATTACAAACACGCGTATCGGAAGTAAAACCACTGCCCTCTATGTATACTACATGCAATGTATATACAAAAAAAAAAAAAACGTAGTGTTAATATACATTATACGAAAGAAACCACTGCATTTTAAATGAACTGAACTTTATTTGAAGCAATATAAAACAATAAATACGTACTTGCCGCCATGTTATCACTAATTAGTCTCACGACCTCTTGTAGTTTCAACTAATTAACATTGCCCACACTGTTAACGTTAGTCAGTTGTTTATAATGAACGCAAATATTTCCAACAAAGATGTTATCTTATTATTATTTATTATTTTTAAAACACGATAGCAAACGTAATGTACAACGCACGTTTCTGAAGTGTTTTACAGAATCTCGGAAATTAAAAACCTCGCTATCGTTCGGTTTTTAAACATTTTACTCGATTCTATAAAAACCACTTCCTACCTTACATCGTAATATCCTATTTATATTTGTCCTTGAATAAGATCCGATATTCAGTTGCTGGTATCAATAATGTTGTAAAATACTTCCTGAGGCACTTGCATGCAACACCCGGTATACTATTTTGCAGGTAGTAATGTATAAAAAAAAAGAGATGAAATAAGCTAATAATGCGATAGTAAGACGCACAATGGGGACAGTGAACTGAGAGGGGATGTGAAGATGCTAGAAAGTCTCAGAGTGCTACTTTCAGTTCAGTTGGTGCGCGGCTGTCGTAATGCTAAGAGTGTCAGTGTGTTACCATGATCACCAAACAACACTGTGTCAAGTTCCTCATCCCCTCCGCCAAGTTTTATAGAACTCCAACAACCAGATTATCAATTTTGCATCAGTGAGTACAATACTCTTTTACCTTAGTACGCGTCAAGATTTTGTACAGGATGCTCTAAAATTCCTCTTACAAACTTCTAGGACTTGTAGAGGGGACTGGCTTGATAATATTTAGAATTGGAAACCATGTCCGGAAACTGACCGTTTCCGTGCTATAGCCGTGTCTCAACAAGTAATAGCTTTGCGATTCGTGTAAATCGAAAATTTTCCTATCGAGTATTCCAAGACATGGTGTTTTTTTTTAAGTCAACATTTTTCGAAATTTTGATAATTGCAAATATTGATTGTGGAGGGTATATCCGGGATTATTAATGCAAGTCATGATTCAATTTCCACGTTGTTTCTTTGGTTATTCTTCTTCTTCACTTCCGTCTTCACTAATAGATCTAAGACCATCTCTTTCGAGGACGTCCAACATCTCTTCTTCCTCTTGGAAAATAATGGAAGATTTTATTTTTTGGTTATTAATGAGTTGAATTGTAAAACAAGTGATGTACTGTGTCACACCTCATGTAATAAATTACTTGTAAAAATGGTCGCGTTAAAAACATGTTTTCAAACGGCTGTAGCATGGAAACGGTAAGTTTCCGGACATGGTTTCCAAATTCTAAATATTATCGACTCAACCCTTCTACAAATCCTAGAAGTTTTTAAGGGGAATTTTAGAGCATTCTGTAGAGAGTCTTTCATTCCTTTCTATTTAAGAACATCTATGCATTTTACCCATTTCATTTTCAGGTTCTTTGAAAGTTCCTGCACAGTAACATTATATTTTTTTTGCATGTCTTCATCTGGGTCTACTTTTACCGCCTATTCGGACTTCCCATAATTGTTTAGTTATTCTAAAAGGTTAACTTATTTTTGGTTTACGTGACCAATATTTTACTTAAATTATTAGAACTATTATTAATGTTAGTACCTTTATATATATGTATTACTTTTTTTTGTGGAATCTGAGTTTTTTCTTCAAATCGCACATATTTATTGCAAATCTTCCTGGATTCTCATTCTTTATGCAACTAAATGTTGACCATCTTCTTCGTGTAGGACCACCTTATGCACATCATTGAGACATGGGTGCACCTTTACCTATCTTGGAGTTCAAGCTAATTTAGTTTTAGTCATTTCCGTACAGATGTCAGGGAGTGGTATGTGGTCAGCATACCGACTTAATGATAGTTTTAAAACTAAGGTATTACTAGCATTGAAGATGAAGGACGGTTAAATTTTGGTCAAAACCCCTTCTTTAGGCTTGAATTTTATTTACGAGCTCGAAAGTCTTTGGATTCTTGGCTTTAAGACCTTCCCTTGATTTTTTCCCATTCTAAAAATCCATCGACCCCAGATGGGTTTGAACCCGCGACACTCGGGACAAAGGCAAGGAACTCAACCACTAGACACCGCGACCTTAGTAATGCATTTTCGAATACGTATAAGGGTCGGTTTCACCAACAGAGGTAACTGTATTACGCCAGTTTAAGCTATGCATTATACACGGGGAAAACTGGTGAAATACAGTTACCTCTGTTGGTGAAACCGAGCCTTAGTTGTTTTCTTCCCTTAATGCAAAAGACTATGTTTCACATCCATGGATTATATTTTTAATAAAACTGTAGAAAAATGAATGGGTACAAATTGTTTAAAATTGTGTTGAATTATACAATGTACATTAATGACTATGAATTCTGCATTAGTTTTTTTTTTTACTGTGGGACCCTGTAATCTGGTACAATAAATTAATGATTCATTAATTTAAGAGTTAAATTTGATCATTCGAATATGGGATAAACCCAAACAAACAGGAGACATTGAACTGAAAAGTAACACCAATTCCCTTTTTAAATGGTTACCAAATCCGGCTGAAGTCAACGGTTTTCTAACGAAAAAAATCCTAAGTACGTTTCCTTTCGGAAGAGAGATAAATGCGTATCTTCCATTCATAGATTTCACGCCCGAATTTGCATCGAGACGTTAATGATTTGAGCTATTCGTCGTTAAATGCAACACTAATTGGAATCTAACTAACTCACTGGGACTATCGAACCCGATATACCGAGTCATCATATTCAAATAATACCTTGTAGAACTTGTCTACCTCAAATCATGGGGTAATGTTATTCTCCCGAAATAATTCTTGGCCTTGGGTTTTATGCAAGGAATTGTAATCTGTCCTCTCTTCATTCCCAATGCGATGCCAACATATCCTCGCCCTACGTAATCTACTGAGACTTAAACTGTCTGTCTGTCATTTATAAACTGCCTTTCCAATAAAGAACGTACTGTTATGCAGCATTCTCCATTAACTCGTGTGTTCATCTCTCTTCAATCCAAAAAAGGTTATTAAGAATCTTATTCTCAAATACTTATAATTTTTTCTCCTCCCTTTTTAGTAAGAGTCCATGTGTCGGTTCAATATAATATAACTGGGAGAATAACAGTTATATATTTTTTTCAGTTTAATGTTTTTGAGAGAAGTTGGAACGACAAGAGTCTCTGAACTTACTGGAAATCAAAGTTGAATAATTTAGTTTAATTAAAAAATTTATACCTCTTCAGTAATAATTGTCTTGCAATTGAGGTTGTTCTCATCAACACATTTTTTTAAAAATGTTTATATATCTTCGTGGCTTTTCGATCTTATTTTGTGGACACTGAAAATGAGTGTGACAAATTTGTGCGTATATGTGTGTGTGTGAATCTGTAAGTTATTGCTCTATTGGTAGCATTTTTTCGGAAACAAACTGGACATTTATCAACTGTTTAAAAAAGTAAGGTCGAGATTGTTAATCAGAAAAATCGGATTAGACGTGGTCATCATTTGAAGTTAATGTTTAAAAAATCACTCTACCGCCCGCAATTTTCGATTTTTCGCCTATTCGCAAAAAATCAGCGAAATCCGAAAATTAAGTGTGAGGGTTTACTTAAGAGTAGTAATATAAAACATGTTCTAGTGACCGCCATGACTTTATATCGCAACGTAACTGGATATATACTATTTAATAGACAAAATAAACATATATTCCGTAAAGCTCCAATATCGGTATATACATTCTTCGTCTTCCTGAGGAATTCCCTTAGTGTACGCAGTTTCTGCGCGACGGATTATTATCATTAGAGACCGGATCATATGCAACATAACAAGCTCGTAATATGCATGAAAATATGCCTAAATGCTTAAAATATACATGAAAATGTTAATATATGCAATACCAAATAATAATAAAAACATAATAATTATTACTTTATTAGATATTTTATTTATAAATTAACATAATTAATATTTGTATTATATATTTAGGGTTGTAAGGGGTAGTGACGTGTGTATAACCTCTCCTACCCAATTCTCATCCTCACCTTCTCGTAGTACAACCCGTTTTCACAAACGAGGCTCTGAGGACCGAGTCACGGCGGTATAACCGTTCCATCGGGTACTGAGTAAATGCGGTATCCTAATGTCTGTCCAGAGACTAAAAGGTAGCAGCCCTACCACTGGACTAATTAGCGTCGGGCCAGTAACCTGTCCAAAGGAACTTCAAAACTACTTTCAAGTCTCAACATGAAAAAATCCAGAATCAACCTGCAGGAAGAAGAAGACCAGGACGTCCACTCAAAATACTTTTGTATGGTGTTTCTCTTGAGACCGAAACAGGTCAACAAATGGCCTAAATTCGTGAATGTATTATGACGATGATGATGATTATCTATTTATTAATATTTTTATTATCTATTTATTAATATTTTTATTATCTATTTATTAATATTTCTATTATCTATTTATTAATATTAATATTATCATTTATCACTGATAAATGATAAATTATCAATCAGTATCAGGCAAAAGTTTTGTTAACAAATTAAAATATTCTACATTTTGCTACTATTGTAAACAGATACGATCAGGTACTGTTCCAAACGTTCGGTAGTAAGGTTGTGTCTTCGATCGCTCGAAATATGTTTATAAACAGAAAAGGGCTGTTCTACATCAACTGAAGTAACTGGGCAGTATTTGAATTTCAGTCCTATTTTGGCACTTACTATTTCTGGCAAAAGCTCGCCCGTCCCATTTATAAACTATTAATTTGTCACAGAGGTTCAAAGCCTGTGTTATCATAAGTAATGCCACGAGTGATTTCCAAATTATCGATAATTCACGACTCACGAAGTGAGGAGTGAATTTATCTAGAGAATTTGGAAATCAAGAGTGGCATTTGTTAGGACTATTTAACGAATAAAATTAAGCTGTTTACTCACAAATCGTTATTTAACTGTAGTTATTTCAAAATATTTATATATTTAATGCAAACGGCGATGTTTGAAAACAAATGAGAAACGATAGGTACGCTTCTACTGCTTCTTTTGTTTATCACTGCAACCAGATCATACTATTTATTGCCAAAGGAACGCAATATTGTAAGAATGCTCTCTAGTGGAGAAAAAATGAAACATCAATCTGTATATTAATTCATTTCTGATGTCGTATGATGTAAATATTACAATTATATTTTTCTGGATTATTACCTGGGAAAAAATACATTTAAGAAAGTCAAACAGTGGTTTCTTTTTTTGGTGGTATAATAAATTGCTACAAATGTTGTCATGTATGCACTATATATACAATCTGGTAGCCGTATTTCTTACAGGCTCAGTCACTGCAAAATAACGGTCAGACCTGTTCAGAATATTAAAAAGGAGGAGCTTTGTTTAATATATGGTAATTATAACACTGATAAATATTTCGTGAAACACGACTCTGATTGGTTGTAAAACAGAAATCATTGAAACGTGATTGGTCATTGACTCCCATTTGGGGCATGAGTTAAATAGTCGTTCAAAATGTTTTCAAACTTTTCCGTAAGTTTTCTTCGGAATACCTGCGGCAATAAGGAGTTCAGTTATCGGATTGTATCCATCAACTGAATAGAATCAACGCCAAATCTTGAGTTTCAAGCTTTTTAATAATACTGGAATCGTTAAATCCTTCCTTACACTGCCAAACTGCCTCTGAACTATCGAAATCGTTTATTTCATTTTTGATGGCCTCGAAATGTTCATTGTAAAAAACACAAGATTTTTGAAATCTTGTAAATATAACAGGGAAATATGCGTTATCACTAGTTTTTAGTTAAAATATGTAATAATAGGCGAAAAGGTCTAAATATGCAAATGCATTTAATCCGCTCCCTAATTAATTATCATGTTGATAGGCTATTGCAATTCTTCTTAAAACTGGATTTAGTGAAAAGTGTCAAAAATTGTTGTGGTTTTTATTTTATTTAATTTGGTTAGCGACTTGTTTTATTTATTTATTATTTTTTAATACTCTGTTATTCAATTTTCTGTTAGCAAGATTCGCTCTAGTTGCGCAGGGAACAATTGGTAAAACCGGAAACACGGTAGATTACCTCAAGCAAAGTTGACAAACACATTCACGCAGCTTAAACACGAAAACCAGATAAAAATAATTTTACCATCTTCATGTCAGTGTCTCGTACGTCCAGGTTCGTTCCCCGGTTGCAACAAGTTTCTTGGTTGTGGTATTTTTCGGTTTTTCTTCGACAAATGCCAAAAAGATTCCCGAACACCATTTGGCCATCATAATCGTCCAATCGTGTTCGTGTTATTTAGTATGGATGCGCGAGTCTTAAATGTTCGTATTGTTTCCGAGGTGGCCATGTATCGACTTGATCGCTTATTCGGTAAGGCACTCCATGACCTCGTATGGTCAAAAATATATGTAGGGCCCTAATGTGATCTAAGAGTTTAAATCCTCTCCCTTACAGGTCTCGTCACACCAGCATTGGATTAATGCATGAATTAGTCAGTTTGTTCCATGAAGGGCCTGGACCTCCTGTCCTTGTGTCGTCAAAAATTATCATAAGTAATGGCATGAGTGATTTTCAATTTATTTCGAGAATTTGGAAATCAAGAGTGGCATTTGTTAGGACTATTTAAGGAATACAATTAAGCTCTTTACTAAAAAATAATTATTTGAATATAGTTACCGGTGTTTTAAAATATTTATATAGTTAATGAAAACGGCGATGTTTGAAAACAAATTAGAAATGTGAGGTTATGTATATTCACTGCAACTCGATCATATTATTTATTGCCAACTAGGATCGCAATATTGTAAGAATGCACCCTAGTGGAGAAATAATGAAACACATCAAACTATTATAATCAACATTATAGGTTAATCATTTATATTTTGATAAACAACTCAGTAAAATCACTGAATCTATTCATTATTTGCTATATTCAATGTATTTGTTGGAGAAAAATAATGGTCTAACCTGTTGAGAATATTAAAAAAGGAGAAGCGTTCTTTATCACAAAAGCAGGAGCTGATAAAGAGAAATCGATAAAGATCGAGGTGAAACACGACTGTCATTGGTGTAAAACAGAATTCATTGAAACGTGATTAGTCATAGACTACCATTTGCGACATGAGTTAAATAGTCATAATAAATCGAATAATAATAATAATAATAATAATAATAATAAAATTATTAAAATTAATAATAATAATAACTTTCTCTTCTTTATTAGGAATTTCTCTACAATACGGTGGTTTTTCTAGAACGCAATGTAAGTTTTACTCCTTCACATTGGGTTTAATAGAATAGTTATTTTTTTCCCCCATAAGACGGGGAGTTGGCCCATCATTATGATCCCAACCTTTTTGTTGAAGACTTTCTTCCTCTAGCTTTTAACGAACCAACTTCTTCCTTCAAGGCAGTAATTGCCGTATCCTGGCAAGGAGCACTCACAGAGTACTATATCCGCACCAGAATGAACCCGGTATTTAAGGAGGCATTACTCCTCCATCACTCCCCATTTCACCTAACTAGTGACAGGCGGAGCCTAGTTATAATAATAATAATAATAATAATAATAATAATAATAATAATAATAATAATAATAATAATAATAACAATAATAGTAATAATAATAATAATAATAATAATAGTAGTAATAATAATAATAATAATAATAATAATAATAATATATTTTCTTATTTCAGGATTGTTTCTGTTATTTACACAGGTATTCTCAACCAAAATTTAATTTTTTTTTTCTTCCACACTTCCCGGTCTTGCGTGTCTGCTTTCTCTTCTTCATGTTGTCTTGAATTCCCTTTATCCACGTTGGCTTTGTTCTACCAACGTTTCCCTTTTCCAGGAGATATCCATTTCAATACTTCTTTGTTTGTTTCTGTGTCCCTTTTCTTATTATATGTCCATACCATCTTTGTTGGATTTCTTCAATCTCTTGTACAATATCCTTTTCTACGTTCATTATTTCTCTTATTGTATTATTTCTTACTTTATCCAATTTTGATATTCTTGCCGATCTTTTTAAAAAGTCAATTTCTGTGACTAATAATTTATTTTTGTGTTTTTTCTTCAACGTCCATGTTTCTGCACCATATAATAAAATACTCTTCACAATTTTGTTATATAATAATAAAATATAAAAATAATAATACTATTAATAACAATAATAATATATTTAAACTGGCATAGCTAATGTCATAAAACTTTCTCTTCCACTCATGCAGTTAAAAATTTTAAATACAAATAAAAATTACTTAAGATCATAACATAGAATAAATATTATAAGTAAGTATTTATACAAATTAAACTAAATGAAAATTTAAAAAATCAATATTATCATAGAACCCAAAAAACTCTGAAAGCCCAGTTACAAAAGAAATGTATATTTATTTTAAATCAGTCCCTGATTACTTGTGGTAAGGATTTCCGGTAGTCTAGCAGTAGATAGGAATTATAATAATGGGAGGTTCTGCGTTGTGGGATGTGAAGTAGGAGGTTCTGGTGTGATCGTGTACCCAAATAGTGACTGGACGATAGGAGATGGATAAGTAGCTTAGTACAGTAGTATGCATAAATCTGAATATCAGAATAAAGAGAACACATTTTTTTCTACGATCATGGAGATCAAGTCGGCATAGTTCGCGGAAGTATGAAGAAATAAGGACATATTTATGTGTGTGATACAAAGTTTTAAAAAAAAAGTCATTGCCACTGTAAGACCTGGGAGGTGTGGGACCTGTAAGGTGAGAGGTTAAACTACGATGGAGAAGAAAGAAAATAATAATATTATTATTAATTAAAAGTACAATAAAACTTTCTTCATAATAAAAAGAGTACAATTAATAATCAAATGATGGTAATACAGATGCCTGTAAGAAGCTTGTAGCAATGATGGGAGAAAGGATTCAACATAATTTATGTGGAGAGAGATTGAAGATAACGCGGTGATACAAAAAAGATAGCATTTGTTTTGTTATTAGTGTTTTTAAGCACACAAAAGACACAACTAACTTTCTCCTCTAACAAAAAATTGGCTATATCTCTCACCGCAGATTGTGGAATTCACACTTACGTAATAATTCGATACGCTCTCTCGTTCGTATCAACGTACTTTTAAAAACTTCCGTCACGCAGGAACTGCGTAAACTAAACGAATTCATCACCGAGTACATTTATGTTTTTTTTCTCAAATACGGAACACATTTTTATTTTGTTAACTAAATCGTGTGTATTGCGAAAAAAATAGTGGACGCGGACGTTTCAGCAATGTTTAAATTACAGCTTCCAGTTAAACATCCACTTCTAATGGTGAATTTCGTTAATTTTGTTTAGATACGTTTCTCATTTTATTTATAACATGCCGAGTTTCGTTGTGAAAAATCGATACTTACGAGTCTAGATCGATTTTTAAGTGTTCATTACAGATGAACCTGCATTCCTAATAGCCCGATTTTGCTACTTAACAAACATGAATCTTCTTTTCTTAATTTATTGCTATATGTCGAGTTTGGTTCCCAAAAAATCGATCGATAGAGCGTTAACAAACACACTCACTCTCACTTTCTCTCTCTCTCTCTCTCTCTCTCTCTCTCTCTCACACACACACACACACACACACACACACACACACACACACACACACACACACACACACACACACACACACACACACACATGTGTATATATATATATATATATGTTTGTGTGTATTTATATTTATCTTAGTAATTTCCAGTGTGTACTAGGTAGGATCATTGGAGATAGTAAATTAAAAAAAAAAATCTTTTCAAGAGAACAACCTCAATAATTGTATTTCTTCGAAATTCGCTAATTACACGGAGCAACAAAAGATAAACTTTTTTTTTTGTCTCAGAAAGAAAAATATGTGATTCCGATAGTATTTTTTCTCCTGAATTCAAATATGATATCGGTTATTCTCCATCACGCAAGGCTTTCGAGAGACAGGTTTTTATAATTTCAAACACTTTAATATTTTCTACATTCTTAACTACACAATATTCGAACATTCGGACTCACCTAGAAAGTAGGAAATGACGATTTTCTGCTATATTTTGCCTGTGGAGCACCCCTCTTGATGGTCCAACAATAATCGGCCAGCATATTAGGATTCCATTTGCCTTGATATCTATTTTCCATAGCTGAAATCTCCTGATGAAAGTGTTCCCCGTGCTGATCGCTCACTGCGCCAAGATTTTCCGGGAAGAAATCTAGTTTATTAAAAAATAATTATTTAAATCCATTAATTGAAATTGAAATAAAAAACTATGGGTGATGGAGAAATTCCGAATTCATATTTGAAAACACGATAAAAAACTGCGTTAAGTACAACTATTGGTACTCATGAGACAAAAATCATGTTGACCAGTGTAATCTGATCATCTTACATACCTGATAGCTTAATTCAGACATAAAACCGAATAGGCTTACATAATAATCGCAAAGGTCTCATTCCGATAACGATAATAATATTTTGTTTTCAATGCCACCTATTCGTCATTCGACATTTCAGGTATTCTCTCCTGGAAATGGCGTATTGTAACCCACTTCTGAAGTTTTTTTTTTTTTTATTTTTTTTTTTTTTTATTTATTTATTTATTAACAACATGCTCCATTACAGAGTAATACTACATGTTTGGAGTATTATTTTACAAACCAATTAAAATTTACTTAAAATACAGATCTATGAGTACAATGTTATAATGCTGATAAATAATAATAATACTAACAATATTAACAATAATAATAGAAAAAATAAGATTGAAATAATTAATAACAACATGGCAGACTAATTACTAGGTATTAATGTAAGGGATTTTACAGTTTAATAAATTGTTCTTAGAATATACTTATGTCAATAATTATAATTATGTGTACAAGATTATCTAATTTCACTATTGCTGTTTTTTTTAGTTATTTATTTTATGTATTTATTTTTATTTTTTTTTATTATTAGGGAATATCTATTGTATACATGAATTTATGAAAAGCATGAAGATGTTTAGGGGTGAGATCTTTGTTAGTAGTTGGCCCTTTTCCTCCACTTGCCGTTATTTCGCGAATCATGGTTCCTCCCTTTTTTTTTCCAGAATTCTGCACCGGTATATAAGATGTTCTGAAGTTTGGTCTTCCTCATCGCATGGACACTTTGCGTTATCTAGAATCTTGAATCTATGGAGATAAGACCTCGTTTTGCCGTGGCCTGTAACAAGTGCTGTAAACTCCGGAGAGCTTGGTATCTGCATCTTCACTCTCTGGTCCACCCTCGGGAAGAACGTTCTGCAAACGCGTCCTTTGTTGGTGGTGTCCCACTGAATTTGCCAGCTGGCAAGACTTTTCTTTCGCTGTTCCGCCGTCGTGTTGTTGTCATAGGGATTTTATTATACTCTATGATTAGGGTCGCTCTGCGCTGCTGCTGCTTCCTTAGCTAGTTTATCAGCCATCTCGTTTCCTTCGATGCCGCTGTGAGCCTTGAACCAGCCGAAGTGTATTGTCCAGTTTGCTATTGTGAGTTCTCGAAAGTATTTGTCTGATTTTTTCAACCAATGGGCAAATGTATGAGTTTGTTGTTTTATTGAATATAGTGTCACTTTACTATCAGTGTAGATGGCTACAGTTTTGTTACTGTCGTTGCAAGCAGGTAGGAACTGTATATTTTCCAATGCTTTTAGGATGGCGATTTTTTCTGCTTGGTTGTGTTGAGCAATGCTTCTCTAGTCTGTACTTATATTGTTTAATTAGAGTATTATCTCTGTAGATAGCTATTCCTGATCCTACTTTTTCTTCTATTTTGCTACCATCTGTATATATCTTATAGGAATATCTTATTTGTTCATTTGTTTCACTTACATTCATTTGCTCTGCCGGATGAGTCCAGTTCTTGATAGGAATTGGTAGTTCGCATTCATGTTGAAATTGAACATAGCCATGTTTGATCTTGTAGAGTTCCACCTTTTCATTAATTACATATTCTATAGGCAGGACACCAGCCATTACACAAGATGCTTCATACGAAAGTGTTCTGTAAGCTTTTGCAATCTTTATATTTATCAGTCTCTGTACTCTTTGCAGCTTGTTGAGGTTTTTTCTATTATGAATAGCTTCTTCCCAGACAGGCACCCCATACGTTAACATTGGAATCAGAGCTCCTTCGTAGATGGTTTTCAGAGATTTATATCCTAATCCCCAATACAGTTTCGCTGATCTGCTCAACATGTTTATTAGGGTAGTAGCTCTTTCAGATATAATTTCTACGTGTTTGCTGAATGATAACTTAGAATCAAAATATATGCCTAAGTACTTAATTCTGTCTACTACTTCGATAGGTTTGTTGTGTAAATAGATCTTTACTGCCCTGTTAATCTTCTTTCTTGTTATCACCATTGCTTTCGTTTTAGTGTCGTTGAACTCAATTTTGTTGTTTTTTTGCCCATTTCTCTATTTTAGCAATGTCTCCGTTAGAATACATTTCCGCCTCAGCCAATGAATCTCCTTCCGTCAGCATTAAGACATCATCAGCAAAAGCAATAAGTTGGGTATGTTCGCGTATATTTCAGATTGAGAAGTCCGTTATACATGATGTTCCAAAATCCTGGGCCGCAACATGATCCTTGTGGACATCCCTTCTGTAGTTCTCTGTCGACTTTTTGGCTGTTAATACAGAGTGTAGCTCTCCTATCTTTGAAGTAATCTTTGGCGAGGTAGAATAGATGTTTTGGGCATTGTGATTCTCTCAGGTTGTTAAGTATACTTGGCCACCAAGCTGCATCAAAGGCTCTTTTGACATCCATGCTAATGAATATCACACATTTCTTTTTCTTTAGGTTGTCTGTTGCAAATTCTTTGTGCGGCCCAAGCAGCATCTATTGTGCTCTTCTGAGGACAGAATCCAACTTGATTGTTGTTGAGAAGGTTCTTGGAAAAGACATGATGGTATATTCTATCGATTAATAGTTTCTCTAGTAATTTACCACCGAATTTTAGTAGACTTATAGGTCTGTATTTAGTCACTTCTGAGCTGCCTTCTTTTCCTGGTTTGATTATTGGGATTATGGTGGACCGTTTCCATTGTTTTTGAAAGATTCCTTTTCTTAAGCACTCATTGTATATCTCAGCGAAGAATTTAGGAAATAACCTGAAGACCCTAAGTATTATGTCACTGTTGAGTCCGTCTTCCCCGGGTGCCTTAGTTGGGTTGAATCATTTAGCGTAGTCTCTATCTCCGCCAGCGTGAAGTCATTGTCATCTGGTGTGTCCATTGGTTCGAACATCTTGATTCTTACTTCTTTATGATACCCTGTCTCACTTTTTATTTCATTGGCCTCTGGTGTAAAATTGTCAATCATGTGAGTAATGGTGCTCGAGATATCCGTCGTGTATGTTCCATCAGGAGTCTGAAGTGTTGACAATGTAGATTTATTTCGTAGTTTGCCAGCTGCTAGTCTATATACAGCGTTCCATGGGTTTGATTCTGACTGTGAGCAGAATAGTTTCCACGACTTTGTCTTTTCTTCTCTTATTTTGTTCTGGTAGAATCTGTTCTCTTCTCGGTATTTATGCAGCCTCTCCAATCTTAGTAAATCATCAATAGTCGTTCTTTGGTATCTTCTTCGTAGTGCAACCACCTTTTTCTAAGTATTGTTAGATCCTGAGTCCACCAAGGCACTGATTTGTGGGTCGAGATGCGTTTCCGTGATCTCGAAACTCTGAAAGCTGCATCGCAAGCTGATGTAATGCAGTGAGTGAATTTTTCCACCACCTCTTCGATATTTCCGCTCTGCTTTATTATACTTTTTAGTTCATCGTCGCATGTTAAATTTTCATTTTTTTCTAGCACATTTGAATTCTAAAATTAGGTTAGTTTTTAAAATGTTGTCAAATTTTTTATAACTTTCTTCGCGGGTAATATATCTTTTCCCTATGTATCGTGTTTCTATATAGTCTTGCTTCCGTGTCACAATGTCGAAAGATATGATTTTGTGATCCGAGCAGCTTTCTTCTTTCCCATTTGTCCAGTCGATGATAGTAGGCGCAAGATTACCGTTGCATAAAGTTAAATCTATCCAGCTGCGACCTCTGTTAGTTTCGAAAGTAGGTATACCAGTAGGTTCGTTCATTATAAATAGCTCGCTGGTTATTACAAAATCTTCCATTGTTTTGCCACGTTGGTTGGTAAGGTCATCGTACCATAGTTTACTTCTAGAATTACTATCTATTGAGATTAGTAGGCCGTTTCCTTTAGTGAAATTTACAATTCTTTCTAATCTATCTATATCTAGTTTGATGTCTCTTACGATATCGAAGTACATGCTGGTTCCATGGAACTTTAGACTCCTGTAGCTGAATTCTACTACTACGCTATCTTCGTCGGATAACTGATTGATGGCAATAGCGTCTATACTGTCGTTCGTCAGTACTATTGCGGATCTCTTTCTACCATTGCCATGACTGAAAATTTTGAAAGATTTCGGAAATCCTGCTACGTTGTTTAGATGGGTATATGGTTCTTGTACAAAAGCTATATCGATATTATTTTCGTAAATTATCTGTGTTAAATTTGATGTCGCAGTCCTTGAATGATTGAGATTTATTTGTAGACATTTAATCCGGTTTTCTATCTGTTGTTGTATTATTGTGGTGTCAGCCATTTTTAATAGTCGATGTTTTGTTTATACTTAGTTAGAACTGCTATAAGACTGGGACAGCTTTTATCTAGAGAAGAATGGTTGACGTCTATTTTTTCATTTTTATTGTACGTGTTATATGTTATGCAGTTGATACATTTGTGTTGGTTTTGGGGAGCTTTACAATCTCTTAATTTGTGTTCTTCGGTACATAGTGGGCAGGTTTCCTTTCCTCTGCATTCTTGATGTCGATGGTTAAATCGGCTGCACTTGAAACATCTTTTCGCCACCAGGTAATCTTCTGCTTTGCAGATGAGCCAGCCTAATTTTATCTTGCTTTGAAGTAGTTTCTTCCTTATTAGTGGTTTTACTTCCAGTACTATGTTATTAGAGTCCCTTTTAGACGTGAATTTAAATTTAGGTACTATGTCCCCTTCGTCCAAGTTCAGATCAGGATTTTGAGCCCTGATGGTGTCTTCAGCATTTTCAACTGTAATTTCTTTAGGTACGTTATATATGATCATTCTAGGTTTTCTTAATTCGGGTACATTTACACTTACTTGTTCCCCACATTTTTCGTTTATGTTGGTGCTTAGTATATTTGCTTCTTCCTTACTGCGTGTCTCAATCAATACTCTGCCATCTTTCAATGATTTAAAAGTCTTAATTCCTACTTTTATTTCGGTAGGGTTTATTTTGGTCTTTAATAAGGATTTTATAGACTCTGGAGATTGATTCGCCTTCGGTCGGACAGTTAGCTTGTATCTTTTATCTACTTCGCCATTTAGTGCTTGTGCATAGCTCTTCCCTGTGCCGACAGGGGGTAGCACGTCTTTGCTGTTGGCTGTGAGTAATTGCAGTGCCGCCCCGAGAGATGGCGCAGGGTGCGCTGTTCTTTCTCTTATCCTGGTAGCTTGCAGCTCCGCTTTGACTTCGGCAACGCTTTCTTCTAGTTTTTTAACTTGGTCTGTTTTCACTTGCATGCGGGTTTTTAGATTACTTATTATAAATCTCAGAGTACTTACTGATTCAGCAATCTCCTGCTTCAAGTCTTTCCTCAGCTTACCGCTTCTTTCTGTAACACTTATTAACTTATTGAGAGCTTCCTCTATGTGCGCTTCATCTTCATCCGCCATCTTGACGGTCTCCCACTTCTGAAGTTGCGGCGTCTGGAAGGCGGGGTTACGCTGCCCCAATGATATGATGGGTGATCACGATGGGTAATGATGCGCGAGGAGAGGCCTTAAACCCAAAGTTATTCTAATGAGGTGAATATGATATTGATGATAATGATGGCCAGATGATGTTCGGGGACCGTTTGGGCCTTAAAGTATTCTGACATGTCTTACAGGTGAGGAAAACCCCCTAAAAAACTCACCCAGGAAACTTGTTCCAAGCGGGGATCGAACCTGGGCCCGCTGCGTGATAAGACAGCACTCTACCTCGAGGCCACAGCGGTGCACATAATAATATTAATGATGAAAATAATAACTCAGACAACGAACGCGGAGGTTCATGGCCGAACGGACATAAGCTCTCTATTTAACTCTATCCTAAGCTAATGTTTTCCAATCGTTAACTCAAATAACGAACGAGGAGGTTCATGGCTGAGTGGACACAAGCTCTCCATAATCCCCATTCCTGAGCTATTTTTTTTCCAATCATTCCCGCATATGTTTCCTCACCTCTTTCTTGGCCGCCATACTAGGAGCTAATAATTAAAATAATTGCAATAATAATAATAATAATAATAATAATAATAATAATAATACTTCGTTATTGCAATAGAATTGAGATACTACAGAAGGAAAAAAATCCTTTGCTGTTAGTAGGTGATCAGGTTCTGGTAAGCCAGAACGTAGGAGATATCCATAGTCATGTAGCCTACTTGTTACAGGAAAGCCAGAGGAAAAGTGCTTAGCAGGTAGGACAAGAATGATATGCGAGAATGATATTGACTTTGATTTGAGAGAGATCAATTATTTAGAAAATGACTGGAAAACAAGTCAAGTTAGGAATACATAGAGGGCTTATATCCGCGAGGTCATGAACCTTCGGGTTCTATAGTGCCAGTGAATTAGTTACACATGTGATCGTTGTAACGTTGCCTCAGATGAAGTGGGACCAATGGAATATCTTGCCTTGACATATACGGTACGAACTTGGTTAATGATACAAATGAATGAGGATTCATATGATTATCTGTTCCAGCAAGATGGAGCACCGCGTCACTGTCAGGTTTGCAATTATCGTAATCCGGTGGTTCCAGAAGTTGGGTAGGACGAACAGTATCTCCTCACAATTTTCTTTTGAAATGACCTGGCGATCTTCTGTTTTAACCTCATGTGATTTTTTTTTCTATGGTGCTACATAAAGAATAGTTTTTACACCCCGCCTCTGCCACTTCGAACTATTATTTATAAATATTTTTAAATTGACTCTTAAACATGTGCAATATTAGTTATTTTTTAAATAACAACAATCATTTGATTTGAATGAAGATTAAATTATTTATTTTAAATAATACTTTTAATAAACATAATATATTTCATTGGGAACAACAAATGAGTTAAAATTGAATTCAGAAAGAATATTCAATATTAAAATTTTTAAATATTTAGGATCTATTTTAGATAAAAATCAGAATTCAACTACAGAAATTCAAAGAAGAACTGATGGAAGAAGAACCATTGATATGTTGAACTCAGTGCTTTGGAATAGAAATATAATATACAGAACGAAGAAAACTATATTTCAAGACCTGTTACAAAGCATTTACCGAAATCTAGGCAGTAAGTAGACAACAAGCCGACAAGCTGCTAGCGGTAGAAATGGATTTTTGGAGGCGATCGACAGGAATTTCGAGACGGGATAAAGTCAGAAACAGCACAATAAGAGAAATTATGCAAGTTAAAAAATAAATTACAAGAAATAGAAGAAAAACGTCTCGGCACCTCATAAGAATGGAAGAATATGGAATACCAAAAAAGACGCTTGATTGGAAAGATAATGGAAGAAGTTGAAGAGGCAGACCTAGAGAACGTTGGATAGATGGAATAAGGGGAAGTTTGGAAGCTAGAGATTTGAGGGAAGAAGATGCTTTAGACAGAAACCTCTGGCGACATATCACTTTGGGTTGAAGCAGAACCACTGTAGTGTGGAATATTCCTAATAAAAATGGTTTTATTTAATTCTTAACATCTCTGGGAAAGAGAACGTTGATTTAACAAAACTTTTTGGTTTTTTTCTTATGAGAAGGAATTGATTACTTTCATATGTATTTTTTGTACGAGAATAGTAAAGTTGGAAGTGAGAGAAGAAAATACATGTTGTGAAGACCGGAGGGAAAGTAAACTGTCACCTCCCCCTCACTACACGGAATGACTAGACTCGCAAAAATTCATTGTCATGGCTACAAGGGGAAAGTTAAGTATCCATCATGCCGTGAAATAAACTTCATATCCCATCTGCTCAGGAGGGAAAGTTGAAATCATTGTTACGAAAAGACAATCATTATTTTTCTTCCTCTTGAGTTACGCGTGCGTAAATAAATATTTTGCTCCGTATCACTACGTGCCAAAATTACGGTATTATATATCTTGTATTAAGATACACGAGTGTGAAAAGTAATCGAATAGTTGAACATTTTTTAGTAAAATTCCAAAATATTGTCAATCAACAATATACATAATTAGTATAAAATACACTCATGTGTTTCATGGGACGTTTAACAATAATGTACGAAAGTTGTTACATTGCAATGTAAGAGCCATGAAAATAAATATGAAAAACCTTATTGTTCTTCTTCTTCTACACTCCAGGGATTAGGCAATACTACCAGTTCCGGCTTCAAAACATGTCAGGTCATCTTTTTTTTTATCTTTCCGGATGACTTCTTCCCTTAGGCCTATAGTACATAAATTTTCTTGAGATCCTCACTTCAGATATTCTATCAGTATGCTGTCTTTTTATCATTTCTATAGGTCTAGTTTATAATTGTTTATTGTAAAGAATTTATTTCTAGCTCTTCCCTTTTTTTATTTTAAATATTTCATTTCAGCAGCTTTTTTATCAGGTATTTATTTGTAACTGATAAAAGAAATAAAAAAGTCTAGCCGTTATTCTACGAGCAAGAAATGAGTGTAGAGTGCCCTCCCCCTTCCCTTATAAAGATTTGAGAACGTATGTAATGCTAACCTCAACAATGTAACCAGTACAGCTGTGGTGAATCTACAAAAAAGTTAAATGACCCCGAAAATAAAATAAACAAAAGAAGAAGAACTAGATTAGTATATGGTTGCGTAACATATGTAAATTTGGACCACAAATACCAAAGTTGATTCTACTGTTCGTAATTTCCTAACAGAAAATGGTTACCATGGAAGAGTGGGCCGAAGGAAGTACTTTGTCAATTAAAAAATAATTAATTGATCAGATTACCCACTATACGATCTCTTTTTACACTCATTGTTTGTCTATGTAGTTACCGTGCGAGTTGGCTCATGTAGTAATATTTGATATTCGTATTCGGGAGGTTCCGGTTTCAAATCCTTGTGACGAACAACCTGCTTCAGTTTCGTGGTATTTTCTTCAATCGTCAAGATAAATGATGGGTTATTTTTCTCCATCTTATAGGTGTTTTTACGTGCCCCACGTCAAATGGGTTATATAGTGGCACGACAGAGAGATTTTAAAATTTCGATCACACACGTACTTACTTGATCACACAATTATTTGGAGGGCTTCCCCGAATGAATGATCACCTCAATCCAAGGCCTCCTCCGAGACAACACGAACATTTAAGACGAAACACACCAGTCACTTACATGGCGGATATGATAATGATGGTCGATGTTCGACGACTGTTTGGGCCATAATTTTCTAACATTTATCTTACAGGCGAGGAAAAACTGGGTAAAATCTTAATCCAGGAACATGTCCCGACGCTACCCCGAGTCAACAGGGATGGACTTAATCATATGCACAGTTTCTTAATATAAAAATTAATATAAAATTATGGAATATTCACCTGAAAAGTCCGTCTCCTCAACTTAATCAATTATTTAACTGTAGCGCTTTCGGGACTTGTCCCATCATCGGCAGGATTCAATACTCCAGAGGAGACGGACCTTTCAGGTGAATATTCCATAATTTTATATTAATTTTGAATAATACCTCAACGGAACACATCATGAATCTTATAAAAGTTCTTAATATCATAAAATATAAAAATATAAAGGAATAAAATAAATATATTCTATTTTCCTTAGATGTCTTAAATAAAAAATAAAAATCGAGGAAAGAAAAATTGGCGTAAATCAGTGTAACAATCGCCAGTGCTTTATTTATTTATTTTAATTTTGAATATATTGAATATAGCGGCTATCCTTTACACGGTTTCCAAACCCCTTCAGTGCAAGACAACCATTCAAGAATTAAATTATTGGCGACACTAAATTAATTTTGCTGCTTTAGGCGATAGTGGGAAAACACTCTATTAAGTAGCACTAAGAAACTGGGACTGGAAGTAAATATCAATAAAACTAAACATAGGTGTGTGGTCACAAATACAACTACATTAGGCGTTAGAGGTACAATACCTAAAACAAAGGACATTCCTTAAGCAACTAGGAACTGACAAATATTTCATAGCACAAATTGTATGAACCACGCTTCAACATAAGAAATTATATTGTGCATCAAAAAATAAACTTTTTTTTTGTCTCAGAAAGAAAAAAAATATGCGATTCTGATAGTATTTTTTCTCCTGAATTCAAATATGATATCAGATTTTCTCCATCGCGCAAGGTTTCCGACAGACGGGCATTTATAATTTGAAACACTTTAATACTTTCTACATTCGTAACTATACAATATTCGAACATTCGGACTCACCTAGAAAGTAAGAAATTACGATGTTCTGCTATATTTCGCCTGTGGAGCATCCCTCTTGATGGTCCAACAATAATCGGCCAGTATATTAGGATTCCATTTGCCTTGATATCTCTATTCCATAGCTGAAATCTCCTGATGAAAGTGTTCCCCGAAATGTTTTACAATGGACAAACGGACAATAAAAGTTTATTAAAAAATAATAATTTTAATCCATTAATTGAAATAAAAAAACTGTGGGTGATGGAGAAATTCCGAATACATATTTGAAAACACGATAAAAAAACTGCATTAAGTACAACTATTGGTACTCATGAGACAAAAATCACGTTGACCAGTGTTATCTGTATGGTCAGTCTCTAAATCCTGTTCTTGATTTTTTCCTTCTTTCAGAATTATTCTTTCACATAATATTCTAGTTCTATTGTTAAAATGTTTTGTCTCTATATTATTTACCATCTTTTATTATATACGTTCTTTGTTGTCAAGTATACTTTGTCACTATAGGTAGATATTATTTAAGTAAGTTTATTAAAAAATGGAAATTGACAATAAAAAATAAGGATAATTAAAATAACTAGGAACAATGATTAGAAACAGGAATAAGATGCACAAAAAATAAGAGACTACATTCGGGAAACGTATGGTATTATGCATTAAACAACTGTTGTCATCTCAACTTATCTTAAAAAAGTTGAACTGAAAATATATAAAATGGCTAGTCTTCTAGTTATATGGATGTGAAACATGGTACCTTATTTTAAGGTAGGAGAAAATATGACGAGTATTTTGGGTCACGATCCACAGTTTGAGAACTACCGTCCTAACATGAAGTTTCTGAAAAAAGGTCATGGAGATTATTAGACAGGTTACTTCAATATTTTCTTTGTTTTTTATGTTGTTGGTATTCATTGCAAGGCATATGACTCACGTCAAATAAATAAATAAATAAAACGTAGGAACATTTTTTTTTCCACAGCATTTCATTTGCAAATATTGGAATCTCGTTTTAGAACTCTCTCTAGAACTCATAAACAAAATGAAAATGTGTAAATAGCAGTTTATTTGCTACTCTTATACCTTGAATTAGATGATTGAACACGTAGAGATGTATGAGGGATAAACTGATGTTAATTGGAAAGGATAACAAAACAAATGAAGGAGTCAACGAACTGGAAAACAAGTTACGTAGTTCAAGTTCACGATCCTGTAAGTCGCTATTCATGTGTTTGATGTGTAAACATGGATCTTTCAACAGTACAAGTCAGAACCGGAATTACGTATTTTATCGTACTGTACTTTATGCAAAACTATTCTTGAAATAAATCCAAGTACTGTTAACACGTTTCCATTTTTTTTACATCTAAATCAATAGAATTTCTCCTCTTGGCCATTTATATTGTTATGTAATTCTAAAACTTGGTCATATGGTACACATACTGTCTTACTTGTATAATTCCTGTGTGTATGTGTGTGTGTGTGTGGGCGCGCGCGTGTATATCTCAATATATAAAAATTTCGTGTCACGTTGTTTGTCCGCGATGGAATCCTAAACTACTGAACCGATTTTAATAACAAATTTGCACACTGTGTGCAGTTTGATCCAACTTGAGACTTAGGGTAGTTTATAACTAAATTTATAGTCGCATTATTTTTCATTGCAAATTATTTGTTTATTATTTAACAAAGTGTTATAATTATGTGTGAGTTCCATACGATTCTAACAGAAGGTGGTGTAAGGTAATTGGTTTATTATTTAACAAAGAGAGATCCAGATGGCTGTGCTTTTTATTGCAACCGCGAATTTCAATTAAATTACAAATATTGATTACTTCATAATTTAAGTGTGTTCAGTGTTTATTTTCTTTTCAGTATTATTAGTCTCGTGTATAAGTATTAGTTTTAAGTAATCTGGCTGATAGACAGCAACTTAATTAAAATTTTTGACGTATACCTTAGCCACAGCAACGCGTGGCCGGGACTTCTAGTGTATATATATATATTGAAGATCTTTTTGATGCTGAACACGTCAAAATTAAAAAAAAAGTTATTGACTAATGAAGGTGGAATTCTTCATTTCTAACAGATGTGAACACATCCCAATGAAATAGGTATGTATATGTTTACACAAAACTAACCCAATAACTCGCTGGTACTTCTGAACCAGGAGGTTCATGGCCGCGCGCGGACATAAGGTATCCATATCTCTATCCTGAGTTAATATTTTCCAATCATCCCCTGTGTAAATCACCTCTCTCAAATCGTGATTAATGTTATTCTCCCACCTCATTCTTAGCCTATCTACTCGGCGCTTTCCTTCTGTTTTTTCTAAAATAAGTTTTCATACTCTTCTTTCATTTCTCATAAAAGCCTCATGTCCTGCCCATTGCAGTCTACGAGACTTGACTATTCTTATTACATCCGGTTTCCCATAAAGATCTTGTAGATCACTTTTACGTAGTCTTCTCCATTGACCTGTCTTTTCGTCTCTCTGTGGTTAAAAAAAAAATCCCATGAACTTCTTCCTAAAATATTCGCAATCTTTTCTTCTCCTTTACACGAGCAGACCACGTTTCACATCACTATAACTGGAACAATAACCGTTTTATATATTTTTAGTTTAATATTTGTTAAATGAGCTTATAACCGAGAAAGAAAAAAGTCAAGAACATGTTTTCAAGATGGACAGAACAAGAATCAGCCGACAATCGATGATTTACCAGCCCACTGGAAAGAGAATTTGGGCGACAAGATGATGGGGAGATGATTTGGATTCCTGAGTGAGGGGAAAGGACCTAAAGGTCCAAATTATGATTAAGAATATGATGATTGTTATTTTTTGAGAGAAGTTGGAACGACAAGAGGCCCTGTAATGCGTAATAGCATGCACTACCGGAATTAACTCTGTTTAATTTCTTTCTGTACCTAATTACTATTTGTTATTATTTTTCCTAGGTATCTGAATTAGTTATTTTTCAAATTTTCCCTCATTTATTATTAATTGTCCATTTATATTACATATTTTTTACATGTGGCCTGCAGTCTACGATTATTTTTACGAGGTGTGGAAAACTCATGATGGTCTGATAGCAAGCCGTTGACCAGTAAAGTCTCATGTACACTCGTATACTCCTACATTAAAATTTATTGGATCTGCATCATATTATTACACTTGTAAACACAAATATAAACAAAGCGGACGGATATATAGTTATAATCCGATACAAGGAACTTCCATATTTGACCTTCATAGAAAGAGCGCTGCAATCGTAATGCTAAACTATATATGATAAAGTGAGTACATACATAGTGTTCTGCCCAAGAGCAGGTCTTTCACTGCAAACTCAACATTATCCAGTCTTTCTTTAACTCAGCTTTCCTTTCTGTATCCGCATACAACCCATCATTTTAATATTGTCTATCATCTGATGTCTTTTTCTGCCTCTAACGTTCTTTCTGCTGACCATTCCTTCTAGGGCATCCGTCAGCAGGCAGTTTCTTCTTAGCCAGTGGCCAATCCAATTTATTTTCCTCTTCTTTAGGAGTTCCAGCATTGCAGCGTTAATAGGCATATATAGGTGTGGTAGTTTCCCGTTTCTTTCCACACCCCACTCTCTCTTTTGTATCTTAAAATCTTAAAAGACCTTAAGAAGGTCCCGAAGGGCCCCAACTAGGAGGCGAGGAGAGTGGATTTGGCTAAGTTAGACCCTCCGGACTTCACCGAAATTGACCTTAGAGGTTAAATATCAGTTCCATCAGGGTTTCTGACCAGATTAAAGATCCGAAAACCTCAATTAGCCTCCGCTCCTCATAAAGTGAGTAACTGATGAAAAATAAATGTAGCTTAAAATATCATGAGATGTTTTAACTAACATTACTATGACAATATAAGGATCGATAATGATTTAAAGAAAAACCCGAAAAGGAGAAATTACTTTATAAGACCGTGTATAATTACCTGAGCAATGTAAGAAACGTGTAATTTAAAAGGTATCCTGAAAATCCCTTCATATTGAAAAAGTTGATATAAATCTAATTTAAAATTTCCATATAATCATTTGAACATGTCTATTTCCATTAGCAAAACCAAAATAGCGAACTTCTGACAAAAATACTAACAAAAAATATATAGTGAAGTTTATACTTATTAAATATTATTATTATTATTATTATTATTATTATTATTATTATTATTATTATTATTATTAATAGGAAAGAAAAGATTACAGTGGTATGGCCATGCGAAAAGAATGCCAGAGCAAAGATTGCCTAAAATTGTTATGGAATAGATCCCAATAGAAAGGAGGAGAAGACCGAAGAAAATTTTGATAGAAGGGATACAAGCAGCTATGAATATCAGAGGATTGGAGGAAGATCAATGGATGGACAGAGAGGAATGGCGTTTGGTTTCCGGAAGACGGCGGCAGCTGCCATGATATATTATTATTATTATTATTATTATTATTATTATTATTATTATTATTATTATTATTATTATTATTACACATCGCAGAACTCGAGATTAGAAAACAAAAAATAAAAGTGTTGAAATTAGGAAACTTATGAAAGTTGAAAGAAATATACTACTGAAAATTGAAGAGAGACGATTAAGATGGTAAGAACATCTCATGAGGATGACATCTGATGGAACCCCTAAGAAGATCTTGGAATGGAAAATAAACTGGGAAAAAATAAATTAAAAACCTAAAGAGATTGGGTGGTTGGTATTGGAATAAATATGAGTGTACTGGGACTTACAGATGAGGATGTACTGGACCGCTGCCACTGGTGGAGGCAAATTTCATAAGTGTGACTGAAAACCCACTGTATTGTGGATAAATTCCTAAAAAAATTACTAAAAATGATGAAACACTATGACACTTGTTCAACATATTTCCTTAGCTGGAATATGAATCCAATTTTATTATGATAAGTAATGCCACGAGTGATTTCTAATTTATCTGGAGAATTTGGAAATCAAGAGTGGCATTTGTTAGGACTATTTAACGAATAAAATTAAGCTGTTTACTCACAAATCATTATTTAAATGCATTTATTTTACAATATTTATTCATTTAATGTAAACGGCGATGTTTAAAAAAAAAAGAGAAACGGTTGCTACGCTTTTTTTTTCCCCCTCTTTTCGTTTACACTATTTTTCCTTCTTGGTTTACCTTATTGTTTTACCTTTTTGTTAACTTTTAATCTCACATATAGACGCAAGTACACAAGGTGAAGATTTAAAATCCCCTACCCCGCCGGGAATCGAACCCGGGTCGCCGGAGTGAAAGGTAGGGACTCTACCGACTACGCCACGGCGACGGACTATTCATCACTGCAACCAGATAATATTATTTATTACCAAAAGATCGTAATATTGTAAGAATGCACCCTAGTGGAGAAATTTATAACCAACGTTATAGGCATTAATTACTTTCTGATGTCCTATGATGTAAATATGTCAATTATATTTTTCTGCAACATCATTTCCTGGGAAATAATTCGTTTAAGAAAGTGCAAACAGTTTTTTTTTGTGGTATAATAAGTTGCTACAAATATTTTTATATTATCTCCTGCAAGCACTATCAGCTGACATTCGTGCACTATATATACAATCTGGTAGCCGTATTTCTTAGGGGGCCAGTCACTGCAAAACAATGCTATGACCTATTCAGTTTATTCAAAATGATAAACTTTTGTTGATAAATTCGAGGTGAAACACGACTGTGATTGGTTGTAATTAAAACATCATTGGAATGTGATTGGTCATTGAATCCCATTAGGGGCATGAGTTAAATAGTCATTAAAAATATATCTATAATTACTCTCAGTGAAAAATATTAAAAAAGAAATTATTACGATATATACTTTATCTGCATTGGTTGAAAAATATGCAAAATAGAGAAAATGGTTTTTATCGATGCACAACAAATAAATTTGGAAAATATATTGTTTTGACTGAGATAACGTTTATTTCTTTGCAATTATGAATATTAATTACTCTCAGTGAAAAATATTTAAAAAATGAATATCTATTTTGATTTAATACACTAGTGATCTTCTTGGTGATAAAATATTAAAATATATACAGTATACAGTCAATATGCCCAATTCACCAATTAATGTTTTAAAATGGTCAACACGTTTCCATAGCCAAGCTGTCATTCTCAAGACCAGATATTGACTGAAGATAAAATTGATAATAAATAAATAAACAAATTCAGTTAAAATCAAACTACGTGACGTAGTTTGTTTTTAACTGAATTTGTTTATTTATTTATTATCAATTTTATCTTCAGTCAATATCTGACGTAGTTTGTTTTTAACTGAATTTGTTTATTTATTTATTATCAATTTTATCTTCAGTCAATATCTGGTCTTGAAAATGACAGCTTGGCTATGGAAACGTGTTGACCATTTAAAACATTAATTGTGAATTGGGCATATTGACTGTATATATATTTTAATATCTATTTTGGTTTCATCTAAATTTGCTAAGCAATGGGGAAAACAATAGTTTAAGTCTCTCAACGATATTTTTCAGTTTTACAGAAAAGCGCACATGCGCAGAGTTTATAAAGTTGCCGATAAACAGGAAGAGTATTTGTGAAACCGGCATGATCAACATTCGCAGTAAATTCTCAAACATTTTTATGAAATGGATGTAACAAAATATTTTACATACATAACATTACAAACTAAACTGGTGTACACTAACTTTTCCCTTCCTAATCTAACGAAATCAAGTCACATAATTTATTTCTTAAAACATGTTTGGGAAGTAATTGCGAAATTTGGTCACGCCAGTTGAACAGATAGAGGGGGCACGCCGTAGCGTAGTGGTTAAGGCACTGAGCTACAAGCCGGAGGGTTGAGGGTTCAAGTCCCGTTGGGGTCAGGATTTTTAAACTGACCCAAACCTTCTGGCGGCACTATGACCCTGGGGTCGACTCAGCCTTTAACGGAAATGAGTACCAGACGCTTGTTCTGGGGGTAAAGGTGGCCGTCACTCAGGCCTGACAACCCGGCTGATATAAAGTGCCGATCGTCTAGAAAAAGTAGGAGCCTTAACCTCCTACTACCCCAAGGGCCTCCGGGCCTGTTGTGGGATCACTTTACTTTACTTAGTTGAACAGATAGACCATCTATCGGCAAAGCATTGCGCACGCGCACTAATATAATACTGAACTTGGAAAAAATCAATGAGAGATCAATACCACATATTGTAACTAATTAACTAACTCACTGGCTCTATCGAACCCGTAGGTTCATAGCCATACGGACATAAGTTCTCCATACATCCTTATGCTATTTTTTTTCCAATCATCCCCAGTATAATCTCCGATTGAGGGTCTTTCCACTTTTCAGCGGTTGCCCTTTTACCAGCCGGCTGCTGGCCCTTCACATCCACATGTGTCAATCACAGAGGTAGATGATCAACAGCCAGTGTAGGGGTGACATGTGGTTAGCATGTCGAGTCCCCCAGCCGTTATAGCTGGTTCCTCAACCTGGAGCCGCTACTTATTGTAGCTACCCCAATTGCCTCACGATGCTGGGTGGGCACCGGTCCCATACTGGCCGAAATACCATGAGAAAATTTCTTCCCCCATGGAGACTCGAACCAGCGCAAGTCCCGTAGCTCTGCGCCAAGGCTTCCTATCTTAACCGCTCGGCTACGGCGCGGGACCCTGATTGAGGGTCTTTCCACTTTTCAGCGGTTGCCCTTTTACCAGCCGGCTGCTGGCCCTTCACATCCACATGTGTCAATCACAGAGGTCGATGATCAACAGCCAGTGTAGGGGTGACATGTGGTTAGCATGTCGAGTCCCCCAGCCGTTATAGCTGGTTCCTCAACCTGGAGCCGCTACTTATTGTAGCTACCCAATTGCCTCACGTGCTGGGTGGGCACCGGTCCCATACTGGCCGAAATACCATGAGAAAATTTCTTCCCCCATGGAGACTCGAACCAGCGCAAGTCCCGTAGCTCTGCGCCAAGGCTTCCTACCTTAACCGCTCAGCTACGGCGCGGGACCAGTATAATCTACTTCTCTCAAATCATGAATGTTATTCTCCAACCTCATTCTTGGTCTACCAACTGGGCGTTTTCTCTGTGGTTTTCGTACAAGCAAATATTGTGCACATAAATATTTAAGAATTGTAGAAAAAATTAAGAACCGTTACAAAACGTTTACAATAGCCTAGCAGGAAATGTTAGTGAAATCGAAAAAAGTACTCATTGCAACAGTGTAAAAGTGATCCCACAACAGGCCTCAGGAGGCCTTTGGGGTAGTAGGAGGTTAAGGCTCCCACTTTTTCTACACAATCGGCACTTGATGTCAGCCGGGTTGTCAGCCCTGCGTGACGGCCGCCTTTACCCCAGAACAAGCATCTGGTACTCATTTCCGTTAGAGGCTGAGTCGACCCCAGGGCCATAGTGCCGCCAGAGGGTTTGGGTCAGTTTAAAAATCCTGACCCCAACGGGACTTGAACCCTCGACCCTCCGGCTTGTAGCTCAGTGCCTTAACCACTACGCTATGGCGTGCCCCCACTCATTGCAACAGTATCATATAAATTGTGAATGTAAACATTTAGCTACAGCGGAAACGTAAAAAATTACATGTTGAAAATAAGCGACAATTACCGATAATGTTAGTAACTAGTGGTCCGTTTCAATATTCATAGGTGATCAACACTAATTAAGCACAATAGTGTATTACGATGCGAGGTTGGGATGTGCTTTTTACAGAATTGAGGAAAATGTTTAAAATCGAGCGATAGCGAGGTTTTTAATTTCGGAGATACTGTAAAACACTTCACAAACGTGAATTGTACATTATTTTTTGCGCGATTGTGTTTTCAAAATAATAAATAATAGTAAATTAATAACATCTTTGGTGGAAATATTTGCGTTCATTATAAACAATTGACTAATACATTTGGAAAATATATTGTTTTGACTGAGATAACGTTTATTTATTTGTAATTATGAATATTATTTATGTAAATATAGTAAATATATTTGTTATTAGTCCGTATTTAATTATATAATCAGTGTGGGCAATGTTTATTAGTTGAAACTACAGTAGGCCATGAGAGAATTTTAGTGATAAAATGGCGGAAAGTACGTATTTATTGTTTTATATTGTTTCAAATAAAGCTCAGTTAATTTAAAATGAAGTGATTTGTTTCGTATAATGTACATTACAATACCTTTTGGATATTTTTAGTATATACATTGTAGAGGGCAGTGGTTTTACTTCCCGCACTAGTTTTGTAATATGTAATGTTACAGTATAGTTATTTAGGTTGGCAACCCCGAAATGTGGGAAGTTGAACTTTCAATCATGGTCGCCATTGCTGTAAGTACGACAAAACGCACTATCGCGCAAAAAATAATATTTTATAATAACGATCCTGCATGTCAATATAACTTACAGTATACCAATATATCTAGACGCAAAAATTGGAAATACTAATACCCCGATATTATGATAAAACGCATTTCCTCCTAGCGACATTTTTGAATTTAATGTGAGTGCATTACGTAAAACGTCCTGAGCTATAGTCAAGCGGTTTAGCCCTTAAATTAGTAAAGTATCCTATAAGATACATTGATTTAATTTATACAATAATGTTTTTAATTATGATAATGATATAAATAATAAAATAGCAAAATTCCAGGGAATATGTGGTACGATAAAACGAACACTAAATAACAAAACAACAAGAGAGACCCAACTGAAATTTTATAAAATGTTGGCAGTACCGGTACTGCTCTATGGTTCAGAAGCCTGGATACATAAAAAACAAGACCTAAGTAAGATAACGGCGGCAGAAATGAAATTTTTGAGATCTGTTAAAGGGTGCACTAAGGAAGACAGAATCAAGAACACAGAAATAAGACAGGAACTTGAAATATTTGCAATAACTGATAAAATGGATACATATAGACAAAAATGGAAGCAACACATAGACAGAATGAATGAAGATAGATATCCAAAACAAATAACAAAATACAAACCTGAAGGCACCCGAGATGTGGGCAGACCTAGAAAGAGATGGGTTGAAGTCGGAACAGGTCAACAGACCTAATCCATGAATGATGATGATGATGATGTTTTTAAAAAATACAAAACAAATGACTAGAAATTACTTAAATTTATGTTAAATTACGTAATAATGTATAATAACAACTTACAGTTTTACAATAATTTAGTTTCATTGCGGTCCGAAACACTTAAATAACTGTGAAAATAAATTATGCTTTTCGAATTTAAGGGTTAAGGCACACTGTCTTCTTCCAGAGCTACGGTACTAGCGGTGCGGTGGTTCGGCTGAACGTGGGGAGGGGGAGAAATTTTCTAGTGCGATTTTTGTCGGTAAGGGTCCGGTGTCCATCCAGCATCTTGAGAATTGTGTGGCTCCAGGTTGAGAAAACCAGCTCCAATGGCTACCGCACTCGACATGTTGACCAGATGGTATCCATATACTGGTTGCATTATCATTCACCTCTGTGATTGACATATATGAATGTTAAACTAGTAGTAGCAAGGGCCGTATAGGCCTATCGGGCCATGGAACAAGAGAGACAACACAACAGTATATTATGATACAAGGGTGGAAAACAATGTCTGTCGACTCGAGCATAGTTTTAAACGAATACGTAAAAGTCTTCTATCCTTATATCGTATACTGCATTTTATTTCAAACTATGTTGAATAACTTACTTTTACTTAAATGAATAAAATTATATAAATAAGAAATCAGGCTACATTAGGATGCTCACTTCACAGCCTCCATTTAGAATGCCATAACAAATATGAATGGAGTTCGACATTAAATTGTATTCCTCAGGAAACAATGCTCCCAATATGGATAGCTGTTTTCTGTACATTGAAAGGTTTGTACAGGAATTAACGAGCCGTGAACGGGATTTAAGGGTAAGCAATGCCTATTTAAATATGACGGGTCTGATATTAATCATTCGGGATCCTATTTATACGGATTAGCCTATTCTCAATATTTAAGTTAAAACGTATCGCTCACCACAAGCTACGTTTTAGTTTTTATGTAGGCGACAGTTGCATATGGTAAAGAGGTAGTTACCACACTCATTTTAATAACATAAACATCATACAAGAGATAAAGGAGTAGTTAAAAGGATTAATCATAAATAATCCTGAAATACATTAAATATTATCAAATCATAACTGTCCACCAAACAAAATAAAAGATAAAATTTATGCTAGTCTTACTTCATAAGAAACTGTTTGATCTACAGCCATATTCGACATGGTAGGAAATAAAAGTAACATCACAAGAGAGATAAAAGTTTAACAATGATAGGCTTACTAAAAGAAGAAGGAGAGTGAATATAATGAAACCCATTACTTATAATAATTGTTCTGTTTGTCTCCAGGAACAACACGACGTCGAACTCGGGGGAAGGGAATAATGTGTTCCTGAAGATCTACTCCCTGATGATCCTGGTGTTGGACATACTGAGTCTCCTTGTTAAAGTGCTGTTGGCAGTCCTGGAATCAATATACTACAATATTGCAGGAGTACAGGAGAAGTCAGTGTCCGGAGAGATAGTTCTGGTAAGTTAAAATAATATAGAGGATCTCAATGAATCACAAAACACAAAAACAATTGTCTTTAAGTTGTTATCTCAATTTATTAATTTTCCCCATAAATATTAACACAGTCTGCCGCGATGGACTAGTGGTTATGATTGTTGCCTCTAGTTCCGAGAGTGGCGGGTTCAAACCCGGCCGGGGTCGATGGATTATTTAAGGATTGAAAAATGAAAAGAGCAAGTCTTCCGGGAGGGACTTTAAGCCGTGAGTCCCAAGTTTGAAAATTTCCAGGTTCGTAAAAGATCCTTAAACCCGAATAAAAATGCTTCTAACCAAAATTTACCGAATTTTCCCATCCTATACTATCTTGGTTTCCTATATGTCACTACGAGGCGGAATGCTGATCCCGGGCCACTCAATGACATCTATCCACAAAAAACTAACTAAATTTCTCCCCTGTAGGGGAGAACGTCCTAGTCTCGTTGGGAGACATAAAGGCTTACAAGTTTAAATAAATATTATCACATTATAAAATCTTTTATCTCTAAAATATTCATTCCAACCCTCATTAAAATATTACAACAAATTACAGGCGTATTCTAATCTTAAAGAGGGGGGGGGAGTACTTCAAATGTTGAAATATAAGATCTATTTCATATTGATCCTAACTAACTAACTAACCTACTGCTTCTATGAACTCATAGGTTCATGGCCGCACTAACATAAGCTCTACATTCATCCCTATCCTAAGGTTATTCCCCAAATTATTCTTGGCCTACCTACCGGGTGTTTTCAAACTGGTTTTCTTACTAGGAGTTTTCATGTCCCTTTTTCATTCCGCACTCGTGCAACAAGTCAATCCCATCGCAATATAGCAGATTTAAGTGCTCTTATTACATCTGTTTTCACATAAATACGTATAATGTAGCGCAGTGTTAAGTAGTCTTCTCCATTCACCGTCTGTTTGTCTCTCTTTGGTCCTAATAATTCTTCATAAGAACATTATTCTCAAATATTCATAATATTTTAT